>CAMZMU010000061.1:14820939-15090943 GCA_947311845.1 Poa pratensis | reverse complement strand
ATATGAAACTTGCACGTAAAACTGAAGTGTAGAGGCAAACCATAGCTTTAGAAGCTCAACGACTAAATGTGGCCTACTAGGGTAAGGCAATACAAATTAGAAAAGTCATTTCAAAATTTAAATCCACTTATTACAGTCAGTAGGACTGTACAGAAGCCAAGTTGTCAATGCACGCTTTGTCAAACTCAGAAGTTCAAGCAAGTGAATATAACAATGTTTTAAATAGCGCGCTACGATAAAATAGGGCAACCCAAAAAATGCACTATACCGGACAGTGGTACACGGATTTAATTTAGTGAGACATTGCTCAGAACGCTCTAGCGTGCTATTAGCGACCCTATAGCGCACTATTTCAAACATCGGAATATACCATGCAAATTATACTTGAGAGAGAGAGAGAGAGAGAGATTGTTCATACATGGATGTATATCATTACAAGCTGCTTTGAACCTGAATACGGTGGTTTGCAATTGCTTTAAATGTAACAATGCAGAATGCTTCAAATTCTGTTATTAACTCACTACGGGCAAACGAGTCTCCGCCGAGTGGTCAAAAGACTCGGTGAAGGCCCAAATCCAGCTCGGCAAAGCCTTCACCGAGTATGGAGCTCGGCGAACTAGACTCGGCACAATTCGCCTCGGCGAAGAGGCTTCGCCGAGTGCCTTTTGTCGACTGACTCGGCGAAGTCTTTGCCGAGTGTATTTTCTGCCTACCCGCAAAGAAAAGTACATCACGTCCGTTCAGCCGCCTGTCAAGGCAAACGGAGGTGTTTTTCATGTTTGCCGAGTGCCGAGTGTAATACTCGGCAAACTAGTTAAATACAATTAAAAAAAAAGTACGCCGCCGGAGAACGGCGACGAAGATGGGCGGGTCAGTGACGACAGAGCGGATGGCCACCAGAGAACCCTTCGTCCCGTCGCTCGCCGGCCTCAACATGGGCACCGCTGCTTTTGCGCGTGCCGACTGCTTGATGTGCGCCGGCCGACGCCTTCTCGTCGCTGTGGCACCGTCGAGAGAGATGGGGGCAGCGGGGACCGTGGCGCACGAGGAGAAGCAGTGTAGGACGTCGGGAGGGGTGAGGACGCTGGAGACGGCGGCGGCAACGCGGACCCGCACTAGTAGGGAAGTGCCTTTGTGGATCACTTTTTTGTGGCGCACCAAGTAGCCATGCGCCACAAAAAAAAATTCTGTGGCGCACCAAGCCATATGCGACATAGAAATGTCACTTTCTGTGGCGCACCTTGCCATGTGCGCCACAAAAGGTGACTTTCTGTGGCGCATGGGACGTGCGCCACAGAAATGTGACTTTCTGTGGCGCACATTGTCTGGTGCGCCACATAAATATGACTTTCTGTGGCGCACATGGTCTGGTGCGCCACAGAAAGTGACATTTCTGTGGCGCATGTAGCCTGGTGCGCCACAGAAAGTGATATTTCTGTGGCGCATGGAGGTGGGTGCGCCACATAATTTTTTTTTTCCTCTCACGCATGCCTACCCCCTCCGTGGATCGCCTTTTCAGTTTTGTAAACAAGAAAAGAAAATGATAAAAAGTTCAAAAAATAAAATCCTTTGACATGTAGTTTCGTTTTAGTGTCTAGTTGGTATAGAAATTTTGAAATATGAATTTTGACCTTTTTTGCAAAAAACAGAAAAAAAAACACTTTGCAGAGGCATAACTTTTGCATACTATGTCGAAAAAATGCGTTTAAATATCAAAAAAATCGTGAGAAAAAAGGAGCTCGATTTCACCTGGGATTACCCGGTGAACTTTTCTCAGATTCGGGAAATTCGAAAAGAGTAAAAAGTTATTTCAAAAAGAAGATTTTTCTACAAAAATAAAAAAATTGAAAAAAGAAATTCGGTGGCGCACGGTGGTTGGTGCGCCACAGAATTGTTGGGCGGGATTCGAAATTTGAATCCCGCCCAAGCCCTCCTTCTCCCTCTATTTTCCCCTTCTCCTTCTCTCCTCCACTTCTCCTCCACTTCTCCTCTCCTCCACTTCTCCTCTCCCCTTCTCCTCCCTCCTCCACTTCTCCTCCACTTCTCCTCTCCTCTCCTCCACTTCTTCTGTCCTCCTCCACCTCCGGTGTCCTTCTCCACCACCACGGCAACCTCCTCCACCTCCGGCGACGGTGACCTCCTCCACCACCTCCGGCGACGACGACGACCTCCTCCACCACCTCCACCTCCGGCGATGACGACGACGACGGCGACCTTCACCTCCACCTCCGGCGACGGTGACCTCCACGTCCTCCTCCACCCCGGCGACCTCCTCCGACGACATCCTTCTCCTCCTCCACCATCTCCGCGACCCCCATCCTCCACCCACCCACCTCCGGCGACCGACTCCTCCACCCACCTCCGGCCAAGCCACCTACGGCCATGGCCACGGGCACCACGGCCTCCAACGAGCTCCGGCCAAATTCCGGCGAAATTTCAAAATTCCGGCGAAATTCTGGCGGCCAGATCTAGATCTGGCCGCCCTTTTTTTGGAAATTCAAAAAAACTTTTCTGGCGCATGGTAGCGGGGTGCGCCACAGAAATATTTCTGTGGCGCATGCACTTGGGGGTGCGCCACAGAATCTTGCACTTTTCTGTGGCGCATGGGCCGTGCGCCACAGAAATAATATTTTTGTGGCGAGGATTTAGTGGCGCACCCACCATGCGCCACAGAAAGGCTTTTTGGTGCGCCACTAAAAGGCCTTTTCCTACTAG
Organism: Poa pratensis; assembly: GCA_947311845.1. Taxonomy (NCBI): domain Eukaryota; kingdom Viridiplantae; phylum Streptophyta; class Magnoliopsida; order Poales; family Poaceae; genus Poa; species Poa pratensis. The sequence continues at coordinate 15,088,228 of CAMZMU010000061.1, read as the reverse complement.
TGCCGAGCTGGGAGGTGGGCGACGACGCAGTCCCAGCGGGAGGAGGGCAGAGGCGACGCGGTCCCGGGAGGGAGGAGGCCGGCGGCGGCGCGGTCCCGAGCGGAGGAGGGCGGCGGCGTCACGGTCCCAGGCGGGAGGAGGCCGGCAGCGACGCGGTCCATGGCTGGAGGACTGTGACACGGTCCCGGAGGAACGGAGGGCGTCGACGCGCTCCTGCTGAGCTCGCCCGGGGGACGGCGGCGCCGCAGCGGCCGTGGGCGCCCCTGCAGGGGACTGACTACTGAGGGAGGTCGGGCGGTGGCATTGATGAGTGATTGAGTGGCTAGCGTGTGGGCAGGAGGAAGGACAGACGGAAGGGGATAAGAAGGAAATAAGAAAGGAAAAAAAGAAAAAGAAAAGAAAGGTGAGCCACGTCACCGATCCAGGGTGAGAGAGAGACATGTGCGGTTTGAGCTGTTGGATCCTTCTGTATCCAACGGCTCAGAGGCGTGATCCGCGTGAAACTTCTCCTGTCCAATAAAAATGCATTGTTTCTTTGCATGTCTATTTTAGCACTTAAAAATGGAAATTAATATTTCTAAAATATAATTTGAAAATCTAGTTTGGCAACATTGTTTACCATACCAAGATACACCTATGTGTTGAATATGGACACATTATCACAAACTATGTCACCGAAATGGCGTTAACTTGATCATTTGACATGAAACCTATACATGTTTATTAACTATAGACCCTTTTGTGAAGATTTTGTTCAAACTTTTGTCCAAACTCTAGTTTATTATTTTTGCTACCAAGTAGTACACATAAAAGGACTCCATGCCAAAGTATTTCTTTTTTTGAGTAATTTTGTATTTTCTTTTATTTCATTGAAAAAAGGTCAAAATGCCCATCATGTCTATTCATCGAAACGAGTCGAATTTTTCAAAACTATTGTTGGTTCTGTGAAATAACCACTACTTATGTATCTTAAAATGATTTTTTGAAAAACTTCAGACCAAACTATCACATAGTTTGTAGTTCAAATTTGAATTACTCTCCGAAAATTGGTATAAAGTCATTTAAAAAGGCGAAATTATAGAGAAAGCGAGAAAATTCGTAATATTTTGTGTTATCCATCAAATATGGACTACTTTGTGTGTAAATATGATGGATACCATTTTTCACCATAATGTTTGCACTTTCTTCACAAAAAAAGTCATTTTTGACACTTCAAAATTGGAAAATGATATTTCTAAACATAATTTGAAGACTCGGTTTGGCAACATTGTTTCTCATAACAAGATACATCTATGTGTTAAATATGGTCATTTTATAACAAACTATGCCACCGGAATGGCCATAACTTTGTAATTTGGCATGAAACCTATACATGTCTATAGATGATAGACATTTTTGTGAAGATGTTTTTTGAAACGTTTGTCCAAACTCAAGTTTATTATTTTTTCTAGTAACTAGTACACTTAAAAGGAGTCCCACCAAAGGATTTCGTTTTTTGAGTATTTTTTATTTTCTTTGATTTCTTTGAAAAAAAGTCAAAGATTTATACATCTTTGCCGAGGGGGCACTCGGCGAAGATCTTTTTCTGTCATGACGCCGTCGGTCTGGTCGTCACGTGCCACGTGACTGTTTTATTCGCCGGGACTTGCGCTTTGCCGAGTGTCTTTTGTGGTCTTTGCCGACAAAAATGGCTTCGCTGAGTGCCACGTTGCTGCTGTCTCGGCGAAGGCTATGTTTGCCGAGTGGTCGGCTCTTCGCCGAGCTCTTTCGATGCGGCGTCGGCGTAGGACCTCTTCGCCGAGTGGCCCCGTGTTTTTGCACTCGGCGAAGCCGAGACCACTCGGCGAAGACTCATTTTCCCGTAGTGACTAGCGCTAGCTGAAATACTTGCGAACTTTCTAGATAGTACAGGAACCTGTAGTTTAGTCGCCATAAAATGAACAACTTACCTTCCCTCGTGACTGAACATTTGACATTAATGTATAATCTTTTGATATGAATATGGAGGTGTAGACTGAGATAAATATACCCGCATAACTCCAAATTTAGCGTCCATAAATGAAAACTTGGAATTGACAATGACATTTAACAGAACTACAGTATTATGCAAACATGAAATTTCAGTGTTAAGGTGATGGTTAAGACAACACACTCTATGGAACAGAGTTCCATCTTGATGTTCACATGGAACCAAGCATAAGATATGTAGTGTTTTTTTTTTCTGAACAGTAATGCCTATGTCATAATATTTTAAACCCTGTTGTAAAACGGATAGCAAGAAACGACGAAGAGCGGAACGATCAAACCAAAGGGGACACGAGATTTAACGTGGAAAACCTCTCCAAACAAAGGAGAGGAAAAAACCACGGGCGCCAGCCAGCAATACTTCACTATATCGGGTGAGGTTACAAACGCCGTGGGTTTACAATGTGTGGCTTACCCCAAAACGGCGGCTTACAAGAGGAATAAATAGAAACATCAAACCCTAGGTCGGCTGCAGTCCAACCCGGAATCAATCCCGGAAACAATCCCACCTCGGCGGTAGTACCGCTTAACCCAGCGGTACTACCGCTGGGGTGGGCTGGTTCGTCTCTTCCCACCTCAGCGGTACCGGCGGCGGTACCGCCAGCGGTACCAGTCGGTACCGGACAAGCGTCAGACGGCCATTCTGGCGGTAGCGGTGGCGGCAGCTCTCGAGCGGTAGTACCGCTTAACCCAGCGGTACTACCGCTGGAATTTGGAACACCAAAAACAACACTCCACCTTGAGACAAATTCCATCTTGTAGCATGAAAGAGAACTTCACCCTGAAACAACAAAGAAAAACACCTTCGGCGCCAAATAGCCTCTTGGGCTAGACAGTGATACCAACTAAGCCCGAGCAAAGCTCGAACTTAGTAACAGGAACTGGCTTTGTCATCATATCAGCAGGATTATCATGAGTACTTATCTTGCATACCTTCAGTTTACCTTTTGCAACAACATCACGCACATAATGGTATTTGACGTCAATGTGCTTTGTTCTCTCATGGAACATCTGATCCTTGGTAAGGTAAATAGCACTCTGACTATCACAAAACAGGTTAATGCAAGTATCATCTCCACAAAGCTCAGCAAACAAACCTTTCAGCCAAACCGATTCTTTACATGCTTCAGCAATAGCCATGTACTCTGCTTCAGTGGTAGACTGGGCAACAACGATTGTAACGTTGCCCTCCAACTCACGGCACAACCACCAAGCGTGAACACATAACCTGTGAGGGATCTCCTCTTATCCAAATCGGCAGCAAAATCTGAATCCACATAGCCTACGAGTCCCTCATCAGTCTTGCCGAACTTGAGGCAAGCATTGGATGTGCCACGAAGGTACCTGAAAATCCACTGAACAGCCTTCCAATGTTCTTTACCAGGATTAGCCATATATCTACTAACCAAACTCATAGCATATGATAAATCTGGACGTGAGCAAACCATGGCATACATTAAAGAACCAACAGCACTAGAATATGGAACTCTAGACATGTACTCAAAATCCTCATCCGTACTAGGACATTGTTCAGCTGACAATTTAAAGTGAGGAGCAATAGGAGTACTAACAGACTTTGCATCATGCATGTTAAAACGATGAAGAACTTTCTTAATGTAATTTTGCTGACTAAGAAACAACAAACCAGAATTTCTGTCACGGGTAATCTCCATACCTAGAATTTTCTTAGCAGCACCAAGATCCTTCATCTCAAACTCGCTACTCAACTGTGACTTGAGAGCAGCGATATCTTTCTTGCTCTTGGCAGCAATCAACATATCATCAACATATAATAACAGGTATATAGGTGATCCATTAACAAACTTAATGTACACACAGCTATCAAATTCAGACCTCTTAAAGCCATGTGACAACATAAAAGAATCAAACCTTTTATACCACTGACGAGGAGATTGTTTCAAACCGTAAAGGACCTTTTCAACTTACACACAAGATCCTCCTTACCCGGCACTATGAACCCTTCTGGCTGGTCCATGTATATCTCCTCCTCCAACTCTCCATGCAGAAACGCAGTCTTTACATCTAACTGCTCAAGCTCAAGATCACGCATAGCAACAATACCAAAAATGTACGAATTGAACTATGCTTAACAACTGGAGAGAAAACATCATTATAATCCACACCTGGAATTTGACTGAAGCCTTTTGCAACTAACCTTGCCTTAAACCTCGGAGGCTCGCTAGGAGATAAACCCTCCTTTCTCTTGAAGATCCACTTACAGCGGACTGCCTTCTTTTTCTTAGGCAAGCGCACAACTTCCCATGTGCCATTCTTATCGAGTGACTGCATTTCTTCTTGCATAGCAGCAAGCCACTTCTCGCGGTCACCGGAACCAATAGCTTCAGTATAGGTGGACGGCTCATGTCCGTGCTCCACCTGTTCTGCACAACTCAGAGCATAATCAACAATGTTACACTCTTCAATTAAACGTGGTCGAGGACCACAATTCCTCCTGTTCCTACGAGCAGCAATAGACTGTTGTGGCTGCAAAACAGGGGGTGAGTTCTGAACATTATCATTATCAGAATCAGAAGAAACAGAATCATCAGAACCAGCAGAATCAGGATCAGAATCATCTGAAGTAGCAGCACCATCATTGTCAACAGTGACATTTTCCTTTTCAACAGAGTGCTCCACCTCGACACGAACCTGCTCCTCAGAAAAATCTGGCAAAACATCTGAGGACAACTTATCAAAGTACATAACAGATTCATTGAAAACAACACTCCTGCTCATAAAAGCCTTGCTAGTTTCGGGATTCCACAACTTGTATCCTTTTACACCCGAACCATAACCAATGAACACACACTTAATAGCTCTCGGCTCTAACTTTCCATTATCAACATGAGCATAAGCAGTGCAGCCGAAAACTTTAAGTTGTGAATAATCAGCAGGAGAATCTGACCATACCTCAATGGGAGTTTTCTTGTCGAGGGGAATAGATGGTGACCTGTTTATCAAGTAGCAGGCGGTGGCAGCCGCCTCAGCCCAAAAACGCTTACTCATGCGAGCGTTGGAGATCATGCAGCGAGCCTTGGAGATGATGGTCCTGTTCATCCGCTCCGCTACACCATTCTGCTGAGGCGTGTACGGGATGGTGAGGTGCCTGACAATGCCTTCTTTCCTGCAATAATCATTAAAGGCATTCGAACAAAATTCGCCACCATTGTCAGTACGAAGTAATTTCACCTTCCTTTCTGTTTGCCTTTCAATCATAGCTTTCCACTCTTTAAAAGCAGCAAACGCATCATCCTTATTTTTCATGAAATAAGGCCAAACTCTTCTAGAGTAATCATCAATAATGGTAAGCATATAACGAGCACCACCATAAGAGGGCTTACGAGATGGCCCCCAAACATCAGCATGTACATAATCAAGTGTACCTTTGGTGGTGTGAACAGAAGCATTAAACTTAACTCTTGTGTGCTTACCGAAAATGCAGTGTTCACAGAACTGCATCTTACCCAAACTGCATCCTTGCAGCAAGTCTCTCTTGATCAATTCTGCCATACCAAGTTCACTCATATGTCCAAGACGCTTATGCCAAAGGTTAGTTTTACTAGCGTCATCATGAGAAACAGCAGCAACAGTACCAGATAACGTGCTACCTCTAAGAACATATAACTTAGCAGAATTCATATCACCAACCATAACTATGAGAGAACCTTTTGATACCTTTAGGAGTTTATTTCCTCCTTTGTACTTGTACCCGTCACAGTCAAGGGTACTGAGCGAGATCAAATTTCTTGCCATGGTTGGTATGTGTTTCACTCCCGTCAACGTGCGTGTCATACCGTCATGTGTCTTGACCTGAACGGAACCAACGCCAACAATGTTGCATTGCTGGTCGTTCCCCACACGCACGAAATCTCCAGTCTGCACTAACTCATAAGAACTGAACCAATCTTTGTTACAGCAAATATGAAAAGAACATGCAGTATCTAGAATCCATTCATCCTGACGAGAAACACATGCAGCTAAAACAGCTAGGCATTCGCCATCAGAACTACCATCAACAACAGAAGCCTCACCGGTATCTTTACCTTCATTATTTTTCGGTTGGTAAGTACCTTTTCTTTTCTCCTTGTTCTGCAACTTCCAACAATCATCAATGACATGATTAGATTTCTTACAATACCTGCAGAACTTGTCACGGCCTTTAGACTTTGAGCGACTCTGTCACCCTTGCTCTTGTCTCTGTTGTTGTTGTGGTAGTGGTTATCTCGCTGCTCAGGCCTCCCTCGGACCTGCAAAGCATCGCCCTTGGAGGACGACGACTCCTCTTTCTGTACCATACCTTTCATCTTTTCCCTGGCAAGCAGGGCCTCATATACTTCCGCGGTGGTTAGTTCATCACGGCTTAACAGTATGGTATCACGAAAATTTGCAAAGGAATTTGGCAGCGAGCATAGAAGTAAAAGTGCTAGATCTTCATCATCGTACTTTACCTCCATCGACACTAGGTCAGAAACGATCTCCTTAAAGATCGATAAGTGATTCATTACCGAACCACCTTCTTGCAACTTGTGCGTGAACAACTTCATCTTCACATGCATCTTGCTGGTGAGATCTTTGGACATGCAGATCGACTCCAGCTTAGCCCACAGTGCCGCTGCGGTTTTCTCCTGGAGTACTTCTTGCAGAATATCATTAGATAGATGAAGTTGAATAAGCGATAAAGCCTTACGGTCTTTCCGCTTCTCATCGGCGGTCCATGCCGCCGCATCCTTGTCGCCGAATTTCTCCAGCGCCTCGTCAAGATCATTGGACTGTGCGAGGATCGCACGCATCTTGACCTGCCACAGCGAAATCTCGTCTTGTAGTCCAGCGCCGGTAGATCGAACTTCATCGATGCCATCCAAAACCCTAATCTGAAAACAGATCTGAAACAGGGCTCTGATACCACTTGTTGTAAACGATAGCAAAGAAACGACGAAGAGCGGAACGATCAAACCAAAGGGGACACGAGATTTAACGTGGAAAACCTCTCCAAACAAAGGAGAGGAAAAAACCACGGGCGCCAGCCAGCAATACTTCACTATATCGGGTGAGGTTACAAACGCCGTGGGTTTACAATGTGTGGCTTACCCCAAAACGGCGGCTTACAAGAGGAATAAATAGAAACATCAAACCCTAGGTCGGCTGCAGTCCAACCCGGAATCAATCCCGGAAACAATCCCACCTCGGCGGTAGTACCGCTTAACCCAGCGGTACTACCGCTGGGGTGGGCTGGTTCGTCCTTCCCACCTCAGCGGTACCGGCGGCGGTACCGCCAGCGGTACCAGTCGGTACCGGACTAACGCGTCAGACGGCCATTCTGGCGGTAGCGGAGGCGGTAGCGGTGGCGGCAGCTCCCGAGCGGTAGTACCGCTTAACCCAGCGGTACTACCGCTGGAATTTGGAACACCCAAAAAACAACAAACCCAACATGCAGACATTTTGATTGTTACACAAACCCTTTCTTATGCAAGATAGCATATTTTGAGTATTAGCATTCTAGAAGTATCATTGTGCAATAATATGTCCATTAATATAAAAAGGTCTGGGTTCAAATACACCAGAAAACAAAAGGTAAATGCCAACTATCATAGCTGATTGCAAATAACCTGGCAAGATTCACAAATATGGATATGACTATTGGCACAGAAGCAAGAAAATATTGAACCGAACGAGATTAACTCAGCCCCTTCAACTAGAGGGTGTCTTCTTATCGCAGGAATCTTCACCAGATGAGCAGGCCCGTCCAAGGCCATGTTCGAACTGCTCGATGGAACAGGGCCCCCAAATTCCAGAGGCCCCCAAATTTGTATATACGTATCAAAATTTTCAGCCATTTTGGTATAAGGTCGTGGCCCAATTCAGCCACGCAGCAGCCCATTTGAAATATTCCTTTGCTCTTTGCGGCCCAGTCCATCACATGGGCTAACAGAAGGCCATTATCGGATCAATGTAGCACACGATTTCTGAATCCAATCGCTACCGTGAGAAACCAATCGATCCGCCGTCCGCGACTTGAGCCTCGCTCGTCGAGCCGCACGCTGCCTGATCGTCGGCACATCCAGAATTCCAGATCGCCAGACGTTCGCCCGTCGAGCAGCGAGAGCGACGACTGCATGCACTTCACCTCGCTTCGTCCGTCGTCGCCGTTCGCCCGTCGAGCCGCGTCTCTGTCTCTCTGAATTCACGGCTTAGCAAAACGCGTGAAGCTGTGAAGGTAGGATCGATCGCTGCAACCTGCTAGTCTTGTTAAATTGTTCAATTGTTTTAATAATATTTGTTGATATGAAACAGGAAGGATCCCTCAGAAAACAAAGTGTCAATCTGGTGCGGAAAAGAAGAGGAAAAGAGAAAGACTGGGAAGCAGCAGCTATATATAGATTAAAGAGCAAAAAAGATATCGATGGAGCGGAATTGTTTGTTGAGTTGATCTTTTTTCAGGTTTTGCTTGAGAAATCCATGGGTCATGTTGATATTTTGACTTTTTGAAGAAGCGCCCCTATTATCATGTTGCTAATATTGCATACAGAATTTTGTTGACAATTCCTGTTACGGTTGCATCGGCGGAAAGGAGCTTTTCCAAACTCAAGTTGTTGAAATCTTACTTGCGTTCTACTATGACGCAAGAAAGGCTCAATGGATTGGCGACAATAGCACTTGAAAATGATATCCTAGACAAGATTAATTATGAAGATATAATTGAAGATTTCGTTTCAAGAAATACCAGACGGATGATGCTTTTTAGTAGAACATGAGGTCAGTTTGTTACTTTAGTGGTACTTTTAGTAGAGTTAAGATTTGATAAACGATGTAACTATTGTGGATGCTTGAAGCAGCAAGTTTCAGACGCACTCTTTTCCTTACCAGGGTACCTAAGGGGACTGGAAGGTTTTTAATGAGACGGCTTGCTAGCTTAATATATTGGTTTCGGAAATAAAGATTTGATATGTTTCTATATATTGTTAAAAATAACACATACTTAAGTTATGTAATAAAATGAAAGTTTTTTTAGTTGCTATTTCATTTAAATTTTCAAATTTCAAGCCCCGTTTACGTTTCGCACCGGGTCCCCGATTTCTGGAGACGGCCCTGATGAGCAGGATGCACATATGGGAACACGTCGTCATGGAAGTATTTGTCAGGGCATTGATATGTGATTGTGCCATGTTCAATGGAGTATGCACCCACGTTCTGATTAATATCCAAGAAGATGATGTCAGCAGTTGGGTGGAAGCCAAGCATTGAAAAGAGTGATGAACCTGATGTTGCATTGATACGGTATTCAAGATCTTTTGGTTTAGTAACAAGGGCGGTTGCTTCTGGATTCCGTTCTGCTAGTTCCATGACATCAGCTTGGTGCACCAGCTCCACAAAAAGCCATTTACACCATCAGTCTCAGTCTGCAGATCCCACACCTGGAACATCAAGCACTCGAAATGCGCATAGCGAAGACCCCGCCCTTGCGCTCCCCTATGCACCTGTTCATCGCAGTGGTAGCATCATGAACATGGACAGGCAGAGGGATGATTTGGATAGTGTGGCGAAGACAGTTGTATGCAATGGCCTTGTCCATGGGACTGTTCCCGATCCAGTATGCGGTGCCGCTCTGATCGAGGAAAGGTGATCTATATGCCGCGACGTCAATAGGCGTCAGAGGCAAGATGTGCTTTGCCTCCCACAGGCCGGTGATCGAGGAGAACACCTTGAGCTCCAAGCATCCACCGCCCATTCGGTTCCAGTACCTAGTGTGGTTAAAAAGGACCACCTGAAAGCACTTGATGTTGCTGACATCTCCATTGTTAGTCACCGATAGAAGCCCAGACAAGTATTCCGGAGGCCACGGCAGTCCGGGAGAGCAACCCATTGCCAGGTCACCGGGTTGCAGACGTAGTACCGCACTGGCATGTATTTATCTCTGGAGCACAGCAGCAGGCCGGCCGTCGCGTGCACGATGAAGATCTCCCCGTCGCTAGCCGCACGTCCAGGGGGTACAGTGGGCAGCCGGGGCATGAAGGCGAGGTCCGCACCGACCATGGACTCCGTCGCGGACGGGCGGCCGGCGAGGAAGCGCGAGTGTTGCCACCAGGGACGGTTGGACTGTAGAAAGACACCGGAGAGGTAGGGGCCGTGCGATCCCAGTAGCGAGAGTTGAATCCAGGGCTGAGAACAATGAGTTTGTAGCGGCGGGCGGCGGCGCGGACGCGGTGGAGGCACTTGCTGGCAGGCGGCGGAGGATCTCCCCACTAGGTTGTCGCAAAAGCGATCCATCTTCTTTGTCTTGTGCTGATGGATTGATGAGAAGAAAAAGAAGAATGGTCGAGGCTAGCAGTACAAGGGAAACTGATTCGCGAGAATATCTCCTGGCCTCCTGGGGTTCTTGCGGCTGCGAAGAAGGGGAGTCCATTAGGGAACGTTTGGTTCCGTTGCCTAGATAGGCTATAGCTTAGCTAGCCAGCTAGCCCAGCTCGGCTTAGCTAAGCCTGCCTTGGCTATACGTTTGGTTCTGCTGCTTGCTTTTGCTGGCTAGATCAATCGGGCTAATTATTTGGATGGATTGCTGCAGTGCTTTTGGAGGCTAGCTAACAACTGAACCCAGCGGAACATGCGGACGTGGGGCTTTTTTTTCGTGTGGACCAGCTTGCCGTCGGAAGCGAGCCAAATCAGCTCCCCCTGCGGGGCAAGGTTTTTCTAGCTCTTCGAGGCTAGCTGGCCTTCAAAAGCAATATATTTTTGTGAGTACTAAACGTATGGCCTAGCCTGATAAGGCTATAACTGATTTTGCCTAGGATCCAAACGTACTCAGGCCATAAGCAACCAGAGAGTCTAAAAAAAAAAGCAATCAGAGAAAACAGATAAGCTAGTTCCGTACTTCACATAGATTGATGCAAATTGCACAGTGATCTTAGGCTACAGCATACATTGCTCGAGCTTTTGGTGGTCACAACGCATTCCACCGAGAGAGCACAGAGAAATTTTTGTCTAATACAGTATCCAACCCTTTTTGTAGTGTCAAGCATCCAGTTAACGCTGACTGAAAATATATATCACGGTTAATATATCAAGATTATTCACAGCTGCAAGGAGAGTGTTTTGCCTCTGGTATTCAAAATTCATTTAAATCCATTTTGAAATGTCAAAAAATTATAGAAAAAATATATGCACATAGATTTTAACATCCTGGTCACGTATAGTTGCATCGTCCTCCCGGGCAGCTCGCGTGAGAGCGGTTCCGGAGGCTCTACTTGAACCCTAGAGAGAATCCCGATCCTATCTCACCGGCCGCTGCCGCCGGTGGCCCGGCAGTGGCGGACACACCTGTCCGTCCAAGGCGGCGGGCGGGCTCGGCGCGCCCGATGGGCTCCTTTGAGCGGGGATCGTCTCCACTCGTCAAGGGTGGCGCGGTTGGCGTTCGGGTGGCTGGGCGGCGGCGCTCGCCGGCGCGCGGCAGGGAGGCGCGAAGGAGGCAGATCCGGGTACGTGCGGAGGCGTAGGCCGGAGTCGTGGTGCCGCCAAGCTGCATCGCGTCAGTCCTCCAGGCAGCGCTGGCGCGCGGGCTCGATCTGGGGTCAACCCTGGGCTCGAGCTCGGCCAGAAGGGTCGGCCAGAAGAGCTTACCACCACAGTATCGGAATTGACTCACCCGTTGGTGCACAAGCAGCTGACGAATCCTCCTGTTTGGTTGCAGGCTCACCATCGATTGGATTCCTCGCACTGCTTACACGGGTCGGTCTGTTGTCCCACGACACCTGGAAGCCCTGACGATGAACCTCGCCGTATCCAGTGCTTCTCCATGCAGCATCATTTGGGTCGCCATTGCATGTTTGAGTATAGTTGCATACATTGCCGGGCACATTAGAGATTAGACGCCTACCGGCGCACCGCAGCACACGCGATCTTAGCGGCTGAGTACGCCGCCTTCCGTCGCGGTGCGCCGCCTCGAGCCCTCGACTCGGGCGGCACCGCTAGGCCACTGGGCCACGGCTTAGGGCGGCGGCCTGCTCACATCCAGAATCTGCAACATGACTTGATCATTCGACATTTGGCTACTCTCAAGTTACAATTAGGTACGCTTTAAACCTAAACCCACAACTTTAATGCAGAATCAAAATATTCTTGTGGTGTACATTTGTGTAGTGGCAAATAAAAGATTAAACCTGGGCCAACAGTAACGACTCTCTAATTTCTAGACAAAAGGCATCTGCTTGGCTTTATAGATAAAGCATCAACAGGCCGATAAGCAAGTGCCTAATTTTGTAGGCGACTTGCACACAATTACAACATTTTAAGGAAGTCTTAAAATGTTCAGTTCCTTACAATGGTACTGGAGCAAGTGCTCAGCATATACATAAATATAAACATATTGGCTGATGATGATTAGCAAGTCAAGAACACTTTTGGTGGCAATTCAAGGACACTTGTGCTCCCTTCTAGCATCTCGACGACTCTAGTCATTGTTGGACGATTAGCAGCACTTAATTGTATGCACCACAGCCCAACCACGATCATCTTCCTTACAATCTCTGTGATCTCACCATTAATTTCAGAAGCACTCACACAATATTCATCTACATGTTCATAAATCCATTGTGGGAAATATTGGCTGCTAGATTTACTGTTTTGACTGATATTTGTATCCTTTGCACCAGCCATCTCAAGAACCATCATTCCATAACTGTACACATCAGATTTGCTACTTACTACTCCAAATTGCTTCGAATAAACCTCGGGGGCAATAGCCAATTGTTCCTCTTGCACCACCAATGGAAATTGCACTTTCCTGATTGAGGCATAGTTTGGCCATTCCGAAATCAGAGATCTTTGGGCAGAAGTTTTGATCCAGTAGAATGTTGTGGGGTTTGATATCAAAATGCACAATGCGAGTATTGCATCCTCGGTGGAGATATTCAAGTCCTCGAGCAATGCCCACTGCTATATCAAACAATTTTTCCCAACCTAATGTATTTCCACCTTCAGAGTTATCTTTGAAAGCATACCTTTCAAGTGAACCATTAGACATATAGTCGTAAATTAGTGCCCTTTTGGATCCTTCCAAGCAAAATCCTATGAGAGTAACGACGTTGACATGAGAAGTTCTACTAATACTAGCCACCTCATTGATGAAATCTTCCCCATCAGTCTTGTAGTCCTTTAGCATCTTCACTGCTATCGGACGGCCATTGGAGAAGCTGCCTCTGTAAACAGCACCAAATCCCCCTTGACCTAGCTTTTCAGCAAAAGATCCCGTCATTCTTTTCACTTGTGCATAAGTGTATCTTTTGGATGTATGGTTCCATTCTTTTGTAGGAAGGACTCAATTCTTGTTGTTCCCTTTGACTTCCTTTTGCATCTGTGCTTCTTGCAGCCAAACCAAAACGCAAACAAAACCAGACATAATATGCTTGAGCTGCCTGCTATTGTATCTGTGAAGACAATTTTGAGGGAAAATGCATCAAAAGGGGAAGCAACTTATAAAATCTTCTATATAACTGGTCCCTTGCACTCTGTCTACTACTACATGATGATAAGATACATAGATGAATGGAAAAATATATATTTAAGCACACAATCTTAGTCACACAGCTGAGAGAAATGCATCTTGAGCTATTAAATAGCCTTGATGACAAACCTACTGTGGTGTGTATTCTAAAAGGCTAGAAGCTCTAGGCTTAACCTACATGTGAAGAACTCGTGCCACTTTTCAGATATACTAAAAAGGTTACTGAACATGCTATTGAAGAGAGCTTGTCAAAGATGGACACAAATGGGAAGATGCAAAAGAATTATCATGGGACTGAGAAATATTTCTTACATATTATTAGTCTGGTCTTTGTCGATCGATGCCCTGCAAAATTTTCAGCATAAGTGGTCAGGAGCATGTGAAAGTTGCATTTGTTCATAATAAATATATAGAGTTTGCACTGCTGTTAAAACCGTTAGTTTATCGCATGCATTAAAATTTTAAAATAGAAGGTAACTTTTTATTCATCTACAAGTAATTGTGTTACAGAACAGCTATGCTCTTCTCCCAAGAATAAGAACGACCATTTTTTCAATGTATAAGTTCTGACAGATATGAAATTGATACATGAAAACTAACACCCATTCCTTATTTTCTCAAACAAAAGATTGTCACTTGAAGTTGATTTTACATCCTAGACGTAAAATCTTGACCTGCAACGAGTCCTCTTGTCAGTTTGAGGGTTAATGACGATGGATTTCGTATCAGAACAATGTACATTGTTCACGTGCCCTAACTATTTCAGGTCGGAATACTCGATATCAAATGTTAATTGGGTGATGGATTCCTCCCGCTCGGCTTGCAAGGCCTGGTTCCTTGGTATACACCCCAAATTCACGTCGGGAAGGATCTGTAAGGCGCACGCTGAATCAAAGTGTAAATACTCTTCTCTTGGATGGTCCCTTACAACCGCATCCTGACGGCTGATCGGCTAGCTTGTGTGGCTGGACCCACGACTATTCACGCCAGCTCTGTCTCAAGGTTTCCGCACAAGCACTGAGAGTGTAATGCTAAACCAGGAGTAGTAGGTGTGGGGATCTTGTCATGCTTTGTCATAAAACATCTCCTCACGTTTGTACATACCTTATTTATCATCTTATATGAAAATGCAGCACTCCTGCCGGTTGCTAGAAAAGAGGTAAGCAAACATTTTCAATTGACAAACACACAACTTTGTTATTGTTCTGCAGAGAAGATGGAGGTGATTTCGTTTGGTTGAAGCCGGGTTCAAATTTAACAACTAAACCTGAACTATACTATATTCAAGTTACAGTCGTTGCCACGCCTGAGGAAACCTGACGAAATTGCAGATTCAGAGTTACGTGGGATCTGATAGGCTTGGTTTACAGCGACCAGAAATTTTCAGGCTTTGCACTTGTGCCTCTAGTTGGTGAGAACGACATTACGATATACAAAGACTCAGGAGGAGCGGGTACTCCGAGGCATGGAAAGGAATGCAGGATGCGAACTGCCGAATATGGGAGGGCCAAAAACACCCCAAGTGATTTCAGGAAATGAAAGAGAGGAAGGCCCGGCAAAAGTGTTTCAGTTTAAGTTTGTGTAGATGACTAGATGGCAGTTTTGCATGGGTTTAGTTAGCTCGTCAAGATCGTTGATAGGTCCCACGATAATTGTGCTACTAGATAACTTTGTGGTCTCTAATTGTTAAAACAAACTTTGCCGTCTCTGTTTCTTCCGAGAAAAGAACTGAGACGGCATGCCAATACGTATCAACTGAAACTGAAAGAGTAAAACGAACCACTTTGCTATTTGGAATAAAGAGTGCCAGATTCAAAAGTGCTTACCAACTGAATTCAAGCAACCCAGGAATCCTCCCGTCTGGTTGAAGGCGCACCGTCCATTGGAATCCTCGCACTGCGTACACTGGCCGGGTCTGTTGCTGTCCCACGACGCCTGGAAGCCCTGACGAAGAACCTCGGCGTATGAAGTGTTTCCCCATGCAGTATCATTTGGTTCGACCCGGGGATATTTGAGCACAGGAACTTTTATGACTGGCTCGCACTTCTGCTGCCAGTTCCCAGGGGGCACGCTATCATCCGGAAACACGAACGAAAAGTGTCCAGGATAATAGTTGGCAAAGTCTGGGCATATGATCAGGCCGCTGGTTGGTGGTTGGACGCAGGGGCGGATCCAGGATTTGACCATAGGGGGGGCGAACAAGAAATTTACCATCAAAAGAAAGAAAGTAAAAAAAATATCAAGTTGTACTTATCACTGAAATATAGTAAGACGTGTTTCTACTTTCTTATCAGTAGGCATATCCCAAATTGGTGGAGCCTTTTGTGATCTCACCCATATGAAATGCTTACAACTCTAGCTTATTCAAAGTTTACGATAAACAACGTGATATTTGCTGCGAAGTTTGCATATAAACCGGGTCAGATTAGGTTAGACCAATCGGCAAAAAAGAATCTAATTCACAATGTTTTTCTTTTCATGAAAAGCAGTTATACTAGCAAAAACTAAACAATAATCTATTATAACTAGTACATCAAACTAGCGAGTAAATAATGGATTTGATTAAGCTAGCACATAGCAATACGTATAGGCTAATATTACCTTGGATCAATCAGGTTAGGAATTGTGTCGGTGGTGTGGTGCGCAGGACGGCGGCAGTTTGTAGCTGTCGTTGACAATCGAAACAGATGTCATGGCAGAGAAGATCTAGTGTGTGTACCGTGGCGGCGCCGCCCGGCGAATGCTCAATCACGGCAGGTGTGCGGCTGGGCAGCGGCAATCCAGTAAATGTAGATCTAATAATGCGTGCGGACGTGCAGTACAGGAAGCCCGAGCGTAGATGCATCGATCCATTGATTCAGTCTTGCTTAGGCTATCATGTACGTGCGCCCTTAGGCCCTTGGCTAGCTTTGGGCTTGGCCCATTCAAGTGCGCATGTAGGTCTTTAGCTGGACAGGCAGGATTAGGATTAGCCAGCGCTAATTGCCGGTGTATTAAGCTATAATACAAGCCCACAGCTACGGGCCCCTGCTACGTATCCCTGGGGGCGGCCAAGCCATGGCGGGGGCCAGGCCACCGCTCGCCCCCCCCTAGATCCGCCACTGGTTGGACGAGAGGCCCGAAGTCGCAGTTGAGGAAGAAGGCGAGGTAGTCGACCTTGCTGGCGGGGAAGTCCAGCCACGAGGCCTGGCCGAAGGTGACGTTGTGATCGACTCTTGGGCAGCTGCCGTCGACCACGTCCGGATCGGCTAGATACACGTTTGCGCTCGTGCCCTCCATGCTCGTAACTGTGCAGTTATCGCCGCTGTCGGTTTGCAGGGTGGGCTTGCCGTCGTCGCAGACGATCCCCATGCCAGGGTAGCCGCAGTACGAGTTGCTGTAGCCCTTGAGATCTTTTGTATCTCCAGAGAGATAAAACGGGTAGCTAATACTAACGTTTCCGCAGGTGTAATTTTGAGGCAGGCACATGGAGGGGTCGTAAGGAGCGCCGGATGAATCGCCATGGCACTACTAGGAGAAGGGTTATAGGTGGGTTGGCATTCTGTGGCGCACCCTTAATTGGTGCGCCACAGAAATATGTCTGTGGCGCATGGCAGCAGGTGCGCCACAGAAATTTTGGCCTTTCTGTGGCGCATCGATGCGCCACAGAAAGCTGACATTCTGTGGCGCATGGCAGCCAATGCGCCACAGAATGTCATCTTTCTGTGGCGCATGCCCACCCATGCGCCACAGAAATAGCGTGGGTCCCACGTTCCAATTATTGGGCCAGGTCCATCTGGGGACATTCTGTGGCGCACGTGGCCCAGTGCGCCACAGAAAGTTCACATTCTGTGGCGCACCAGCCATGCGCCACAGAATGTTAGCTTTCTGTGGCGCACCAGACACCGTGCGCCACAGAAAGTTGACATTCTGTGGCGCACCGAGCTGCGTGCGCCACAGAATGTTGGCCCAGATCCACAAAAAGGTGGCAACACCCACTTTCCCCATGTGACCTTCTTCATTCTCCCCCCATGCATCTAGCTCGAGCTCCTCCTCTCTCCCATGGCATTTTGACCATCCTATTATCCATTATTTGTTGTTAAACCTACTTTGTTTGACATATAATTGGTGAGGGCTTGGGGAGAGCCTCCATATATATTCTCCTCCTCTCTTTTTGTCCACTATTTTCTCTCCATCACCACACACTCTCTCTCATCGATCACGGTCACGTCTCGGCAACGGATCTAGATCTACTAGGTGAGTATTGTTGGATGAATATGTGTGTACATGAAGCTTGTGTGTGTTGTGCATGTTGTTGCCTTTTGTTGTTGTGTTGCGCCGGCGTGGTGCATGGATGTTTGCCGAAATGTTGATTCATTTCCATTTCGGTAAATTTTTGCACCACATATGTCCTACTTCTAGGGGAAGTCATGCCGAATTTTTTCGTCGAACATTTCCGACTTAATAACACATACTCTATATGTATACCGCGTAGGCGACCATGGTCATGAAGATGAGCTCCAGTCGAATCAACAACTACAAGGAAGAAGCGAAGGCGGAAATGATTCGGTGCAACAGCGCCACATACGATGTCCGTGTAGAAGTTGCAAATTTGTGAGATGGATCGACCCTGATTCCGGACAATTGGAGGAACACCTGCTCAGGCGCGGTTTCATGGAAGGCTTCAATGAAGCGCCGACAGCAAATGTTGCGCCGACAGCAAATGTTGCGCCTGAAGACGAGGGCGGGCAAGATGATCGTGACGAAGGAGATGCCGACGGACATGGTCATGATGAAGGAGTAGATGGTGGTGGAGAAGACGCGAACACGCCGCAGAGCTCGCTAATGTCGGCCTTGATGGAGTCTCATGTTCAAGAACTGCTCCTCAAGGAGGCGAGGACCGTTAGAGAGAAAGCCAAGCTGGCGCAAATGGAGAAGACGGGAAGACTCCGTTGTATCCAGGGTGCCGGCCACAGGATACGCGCTTGCAAGTAACGCTTGATGCTCTGGAGATGAAGTCGGGAAACAAATGGACCGACGTGAGCTTCAACAAGAACATGAAATTCTTCCACGAGCGTCTTCCCGAGG
The DNA here is from genome assembly GCA_947311845.1 of Poa pratensis. Lineage (NCBI taxonomy): Eukaryota > Viridiplantae > Streptophyta > Magnoliopsida > Poales > Poaceae > Poa > Poa pratensis. The sequence continues at coordinate 15,069,621 of CAMZMU010000061.1, read as the reverse complement.
GGAACACATTGCCAACTAGTATCGAGGAGGCCAAGAAAGTCGTGTGCCCTCTTGACCTACCGCACGTTAAATACCACGCCTGCATCAATGATTGCGCAATTTATCGGGGCGAGTACGAGGACAGAACCACATGTCCGGTGTGCGGCCAAGGACGGTACAAGAGCCGTGGGAAGAAAGGTCCTCACAAAGTGGTATGGTACTTTCCTATCACTCCCCGTCTGCAGCGGTACTTCGTGGACCCTAAGGAAGCAAAGCTCATGCAATGGCACGCGGAAAGGGAGAAGCCTGAAGAAGATCCGGAGAAGGGCAGATCCTTACACACCCTTCAGACGCTAGCCAGTGGCAAGAGTTGGACGCCGTCGGAAATTTCGGAGGCGACGCAAGGAACGTCAGGCTCGGTATGAGCACCGATGGACTCAATCCGTTCGGCAACCAGAGTAGCACGCATAGCACCTGGCCCGTGTTTGTATGGCCTTACAACCTTCCCCCGTGGTTGTGCACGAAGCAAAGGTATATACACATGAGTCTTCTCATTCAGGGGCCGAAACAAGCAGGTGTCCACATACATACGTATCTCGCGCTGTTGGAAGAGGAGTTAGCCACGTTGTGGGCGACCCCAGCCGTACGTGGGATGCCTACACTGGAGATTATTTCCCATGAGAGCCGCGCTGCTCACGACGGTGCAGGACTATCCTGGTTGCTCATATGTATCGGCCCAGGTAAGCCACGGATTCTGCGCATGTGTCAGGTGCATGGACTCAACCCCGCATCTCCAGCTACCAAGGAAGACAGGGTCTTCGAAAACCGTGTACCCAGGGGCTCGAAGGTGGCTTCGCATGGATCACCCGTGGAGGAAACGCGGTGACCTGTTTAATGGTAAGGACGAGCCCGAAGGACCCCCGATCCCGAGGAGCGGCACAGAAATCGACGAGCTGTTGAATAATTGGAAGGAGTGCCCTGCGCCGGGAAAGAAACGACCGAAGGTAGATCCGCTGCTGGGTGTATGGAAAGCGAGGGCTGTTTTCCACAACTTGCCCTACTGGAAGGTCCTCAAGACGCCACATAGCCTCGATATGATGCACATTACGAAGAATGTCACCGAGAGTCTGCTTGGCACTCTTTCCAACATGCCGGAAAAGACCAAGGATGGGACGAAAGCAAGATACGATCTGAAATGGCTTGGTGTCAGGAAAGATCTTCAGGCCCCCGATAGCGATGACGATGATGATGATGATCAGACGGAAGGGACTCAAGGTCGCCGCAAAAGGGTAAAGAAGAACACTGTGGTGCTTCCCGCTACGTGCTTCACTATGAGTCCGGAGGAGCTCGAGCAATTCTACAGGTGTCTTCTAGGAGTCAAATTTCCGAATGGTTACGCGGGGCAGATAAGCAGATATCTGGACGGAACGAAGAAGAGGTTTAGCGGGATGAAGTCTCACGACTGTCACGTGCTGTTGACGCAGGTACTTCCCGTTGCGATTCGAGGGATAATGGACGAGCACGTCCGTGATACGCTGCTTGCCCTTTGCAACTTTGTCGACGTCATCAACAGGAAGTCGATCGGGGTGAAGCAGCTCGACAGGCTACAAGAAGAGATCGAGCTGGTACTATGCGAGCTCGAGATTTACTTCCCGCCAGCATTCTTTGATATATGCGTGCATCTCCTTCTCCATGTCGTTGATGACATCAGGCAGCTAGGGCCAACGTTCATGCACTACATGATGCCGTTCGAAAGGATGAACGGTGTCATGAAAGGATACGTTCGCAACAGGGCCCGTCCAGACGCAAGCATGGCCAAGGGCTTTCTAACCTACGAGTGCATCTCCTTCTGCCAGAATTATCTAAGCACCGAGAACCAGGATGTAGGTCTGCCCACGAGGAAACACTTCGACAGGCTCAATGGATATGGTCACCGAGAGGGCGCCAGCTCAACCTTTGTCAGCATGCAGGGTCGAAAGGACGACTTCGAAAGGGCTCACCGGGTCGCGCTACAACACTTACAGCTGATCGAAACTTGGGTGGAACAGCACAAATGCTTACTCGAGAAATATTACATCAAACTGGGCCGGCCGAGGAAGAAGGGAGACGTAACCAGAGAGCACAACTCCAGCTTCACGCGTTGGTTCAAGCAAAAGCAAATGGAGCTAGCAAAGAGGAAACCGCCATCTACTGGAGATGAAAACCTCATATTCTCCTTATCACGGGGTCCCTCGCACAACGTAAAGACCTATCAGGCGTACGACATCAACGGCTACAGATTCTACACCGAGGAAAAGGACAAGAAGTCGGAATATCAAAACTCTGGAGTAACTATGCTATCCTACGGCGATGAGGAGGCTACTGTCAAGGAAAGATACTTCGGAAGGATTGAGGACATATGGGAGCTCAACTACTGTGGAGAGGTGGTGCCAATGTTCCGTGTAAGATGGGCCAAGGACGTCGTCAAAGAAGGCCGGTATTTCACCACCATGGTAATACCCGATGCCAAATCGAAGAACGCCTCCGCGAAAAATGAGCCATGGGTACTCGCTAGCCAAGTTGAGCAATGCTTCTTCATTACCGACCCGTCAAAGCCTAGCCGTGTTGTCGTGAGGAGGGGCAAGAGGAGCATCGTCGGAATGGAAGGAGGCGCCACCGAGCAAGAATTGGACAACGAGCCAAAGATCGAGGAGGAATTCGACAAGTTCTTCGACATGCCTACTACTAGTACACAAAGAAGGAAGACCTCCCTACCTACCAAAGGTTGTCCGTTCACGCGAAGAAATCTCAAGGTGACCGGCCTAAAGTTTTCAACCGCGAAGAAGGGAAAGAAGAGAAACTAGCTCGCGGAACCGAGACGAAGAAGCGACTTTTTTGGTGTATTTAATTTGTGTGTGTGTGTGTGAGACAATGCAAGAGTTATGATATGTATGACATTGTGTGTGAGACAATGCAAGAGTTATGTATTCAATGAACTAAATATGTATGAGACATATTGTGTGTATTTTTTGAACCAAATTTAACCAAAAATATTTGTAAGAAAAAAAGTTCAGCAAAAATTGAGACAGCCAGGATTCAGCAAAAAAAAGTTAGCCCAGGACATTCTGTGGCGCACCACCTAGCTGATGCGCCACAGAATCTTAACTTTCTGTGGCGCATCACTCCGTAGGTGCGCCACAGAATTCTCGGGCCTCTAATTACATGTGGGGCCGCCCCCTGTTAGGCCAGATAATTCTGTGGCGCACCTCCGAGCGGATGCGCCACAGAATCCGCACTTTCTGTGGCGCATCGCCTGGATGGTGCGCCACAGAATTCTTGCGCCTGCACTTACATGTGGGGCCACCCTGCGCTGCCCGTGCTCGACCCAAATTTCACAAGTCCTGTAACTTCCCGCGCCCGTGCTCGACCCCTCGCCGCGCAGCCCACCGCGCTCCACCGCACTCGACCCGCCCGCCACCGACGGCCAGGAGGACCTCCACCGCCACCCGCACCGGCGCCGCCCGTGCTCGACGCTCCCGTGGTCGCCTCGCTCGTGCTCGACGCGCCCGTGGTCGCCTCGCCGTGCCCGTGCCCACGGACCGGCCGTCGTCGACGCAGCGGAGGACCTCGGCGCGGCTTAACCTCCCCTGCGCCCCGGCCGTCCTCGACCTCCCCTCCCTCCCCCCTCCCCGAGGTATGCTTCCCCCTCTCTCCCTCCTCCCTCCCCTACCGAACCTGCACTCAACGTGTTCGACACAATTCCTAGCTAGGAATTGGTGCGATTTAAAAATTTCTAGGCTAGTGTTAGGTTGCTGCTAGGTTAGTGTTTGGGTTGCTGCTAGGTTAGTGTTAGGTTAGTACAAGAAAAAAATTGTAGATGAAAAATTGGAGATGAAAAAATTGCTAAGTGTGTTGATGTGGTCACTGTTTGAACATAGCTTTAAAACTGACTTGAATAAAGGTGTTTTAGGTATTCAAAAAATATTTTTGGCATTTATCATGAAGTACTAACTTAGTACAAGAGATCCATGAAGGTACATTTTAAATAGGATCAAGATTTGATAACTTTGTAAGCCTCCATAGTTGGTACTTTTTAACAGTTTTGAAGATGCATTTTTAGTTGCTGCTAGGTGCTTTTGCTGCTAGCTGCTTTTGTGAAATGTGTGTGGTAGATGCTAAATCATGGTTTTGTTAATTTATTGCAGCACCACGAGGAGCACCTCCACCACGCCGATCTCGGACCCGAGCCTCCCTTCCCTACCCGAGGTAGTTCCTCTCTCCCTCGATGTGGATGTGGATGTGGTGATGTATGTGCATGAGGATATGTGTCCACGACCATCGTGTCGTGGTTGTTTGTGCTCCGACCATCGTGTCGTGGAGATGCCGGCCGGAGATGCCGTCCGGAGATGTGGATATTTTTTGTGAAATGACCCCGTGAGGCCCTTGAGATTGCCGGAACGTCGATTAACTTCCGTTCCGGCAAATTCGGGTACTCCATATGTCCTATTTTTAGCAAAGGTCATGCCAAAAAATTTCGTGAAATTTAGCATGACTTTGCTAAAAATAGGACATATGGGGTATTGCGGCTAATGCATGGGCCGGGGTATCTTAGTACTAAATTAAGTGATGCTTTGTTATATTTGTTGTACTAACATTTTGCCTCTTTTTAATGTAGTGCAAACATGTCCTCCGAGGCCGGCCCTTCTGAGAAGCACATGAGCGTCGAAGAACAAGCTAGACAAAAGAACATATCGTTCTGGGAATTGAACCCGCAGATGGAGGATGCGGAGGCCGCCGAACTGGCTCGTGACGGCGATGGTGACTTTCAGTTAGAGTCTGCCGAAGCCACCACCACCGATGGAGAACCCACCAGCACGGATGTCGGGGGTGGCGACCACACGGATGGCGGTGGTGGTAGTAACCCGCCTGCTAAGAGGCTTAAGAAGCCGAGGAAGGACCGGACACCGCAAGCGGTCGGCAACGTCACAGACACGTTCACTAAGGTCTCCTTAAGTGGCCAACCACTGGAGCCTAGGGACATCGCAAAAGGGTACGGCATGCAACTAGGGTGCATCCTCCGGGAAAACGCATCGATCAACACGTATGACCTCAGGAATCCGGAGAATGAGGCTTTGCGCAATGACCTCCTCAAGAAGCTTCACAAACGATATATTTTCCCGGCTGATGAAAACAAAAAGGTGGACAACTTCGCCATCACGAAGATGAACACCGCCTTGACAAGCTGGAGAGGCCGGGTGAAGGCGAAGATTCTTGAAAAGGGTCTTAGCTGGGAGGAGATCAGTGCCAAAGAGCCGTACCTCGAGAAAGACGAGTTCGATATATTCAAGGTGTCCTTGTCATCTCCGGAGGCTGAAAAATGGACCGAGTGGGGGAAGAACATGCGGGCACTGAACTTAGGTAACCACCATTTGGGAAGCGGCGGTTACGCAGGAAAAAAGCCCGTTTGGGACAAGGAGGATGCCGAGGTTGCGAGACTTGGGAAAGAGAACCCGTGGCATAAAATCACGGACGAGCAAGTTAGGAACTTTGTTCGGTCCCGCTACTATCTGAAGCCGGGGACGGGGGAATTCGTTACCGACTATGAAGATGTGTTGGAATTCGAGAAAAAGCTGGTAAGGAACTTAATTACCGCGGATATCTCAAAGTCCATTTGCGTTGATTTCTACATGGGTTCACGTTTATTTCCTTTGTCCGCAGGCGGCTGAGTTGGAGATTGAGGCTGAGGCCGGCCCGTCGTCCCAGGAGCCTCCGGCCGGCCCGTGGGACACGACTTTCAACCGGGTGATGAACGTTTACAAGGGGAGGGACAAGTCAAAGCCGCCGACGTCAGCTGGCCGTGTGACCGGCTTTGGTACGGCGATGAAGTTCACCGAGTACTACAGCACGGACACCGAGAAGAAAAAGGAGAGGAGGAAGCCGGCTAAAGATAGAGCCGAGGTTCTCGAGCTAAGGAAGAAGCTGGACGCACTAGAGGCCGAGAAGGTGGACTCCAGCGTGGTGGACAAGCTAGTGGCCGAGAAGGTGGACGAGAAGCTCCGGGCTTTGTTACCCTGCATTGGTGCAGGGGATAACTGCTTGGCATGCGGGAGGTCAACAGGGGCCGATACACGTGCCCAGCTTCGCCGGCAGCACCTCCAGCAATAACGTGTCGCCGGTCCTGCCGACCCCACCGGTGCCCCCTGCCGTGGAGCAACATACACCAACGCCGGAGAATAATGATAATGCACACGAGCGGCCGGAGATTGATAGGCCGGCCGCCGGCACCGGCGCCCTTGTCTCGACATTAGCCGAGCTCAACGCCGTCACCAAGGTAACTAATTAGTATGTGTGTGTGAGGCAATGGAAACATATATATGTATGATCATGAATATGTATGATACATTGTGTGTGAGACTATATATGCCTTATCTCATGGTGCCCGCTATGTGTTGACTCCCAGGACATGCCTTGCATACTCCTGCATAGGGTGGGGGCCGACGGCGAGTTGAAGGAAGTCGCAAGGGCCTCGACCGTACAACCTTTGACCCGCGATATCCACAACGTCCGAATGAGCGAGCTCGTGATGAAAGTAAATGTGAAGGAGGTACTGCCTGAGTTCTGTGACATCGACCCCCCTAAGCAACCTCAGGGAGCCGAGAAACACATGAAGCTTGGCGAATGCGGGCAGTGGATGCTGGAATGGCCGAAGACCCAAATTCGTCTTGGGGATGTTCTTCATGGGGCCAGGCGCACCGGCGGCGCCACCTCGAGGCCCCGAGCCCCGATCGTTCGGCCCCCGCCGAGGCGGACAAAAAAAGATGCTGCGGATGAACCGGCGCCACAAGCAGCCGTCACCACCACCCAGACGGAACCGCCGGTCGCCGCCACCGCCGGCCGGAAGCTACCGCCGGTCGCCCCCACCACCGGCCGGAAGCTACCGCCGCCGGTCATCGCCGCCACCAACCGCCACAAACAGTTGTTGGGAACGTCTTCCCCGCAACCGTCCAAGGTTAGTTCTGACTTTCCGAATTCCCCGACTTTCCGACTTTCCCGACTAACGGATGTGCTATTGTTTATGTTTAGGACAAAGCCGTTGCACCTCAACTTGGTGGCAACGACGACAATGTTGAGGAGGATGATGATAATGATGTAAACGTCGATGACTACATCAACACTGGCGCCGCCGCGGATGATATGTTCATGCCTCTTATGGATGAAGAACCCTTCCGCGACCACCACATTCAACCTGCTCGTCCCACTTCATGCACACAGCGCCTGGCCTTCACCGACACGCCTCCGGATGCCGGCGATCATCAAGCTCAACCGGGTAACATTTTCAGCCCTACCACACTGAAAGAAACAGTTAAAGCGGGGTTCACTGCACCCCCACAATCCCCAGAGACGAAGAAAAAGAAGAGTCATCAAAGGAAGAGAAAAGCATCCTCTGCGAGCCAGCAAGATCCTAAGATCCGGGGTCCTGAAGACACGAATCCACAAGGCTACTCCGAGTTCATGAAGCTGGTAAATCTATCTTGTCCGCCTTGCAGAAGGACCCATGATTACTTTGCAGAATAATATCTTGTATCTAGAGGAGACCCTTCTTAAAGAGAAGAACCCAGGTTACCCGGCGTTCGGTCAAGGTGCCAAAAGAGTTGGTGGACTTCGTCCAGGAAGACCCCGCAGATGTGTTCTTCATAGCGTACGAGGACATCTTCAACCTGTATCACTCCAAACGGCTGGACTATAACATGGTCCGCCTATATGCGCTCGATGCGGCGATGAAGATCAGGAGAGATGATACCCCGTACATCGCGATAGTGGATCCCTACTACATGCGCGACAGCCATCTGGTGGAAGGATCAACAACACGGGAAACGGCCAAGGAGTACCTCGTTAGGGTCTTCCTGGCCAACAAGGAGAAGACCGCCCTTCTTCTGCCTTACTTTTTCGAGTAAGTACACATCTGCTCGCCACCGTCCTATCTTATGCCTTCTTGTACATTTCTTCCATCGCTGATCCTTTGTCCAACATTCTGCTTCAATTGTGTTGAGCAGGGACAAGTACTGCGCACTCATCCACGTATCCCCGAGGTGGTCCGTTGCCACTTATTTGGACTCGGGGAATAAATCCCAGCCGAGATCATACAACAGATTAAAGGGTGTTCTCGATGACGCTCTCGAGGCCTATGCCAAAAAGGGCGGCCCCTTCCATAAGAAGTCGGAATTTTTCACGGAGGACGACAACACACACAAGTTCTTGCATGGGACCGGATTCCATTGCGTCAAGCAACTGGATGGCAGTGTGATGGAGGCCTACTATGCCCTCCGTCACCTTAAAACGATTGTCCGGGATTGCGAGAAAACGAAGATTGCATCTAATCTCGCAGAATACACCAAAATGGCGGAAGGTCTCACCGATGCTGATTATAGACAAGACTTCCATCGCATCCGGCTGCAGTTAACAAATATCATCCTCGACGATGTCATGCACGCCTCAGGGTCCTTCCACTTCCGCTTCGGGTAGGATGTATTATAAAAGATAGCCTTGCTAAGCATTACTAGCTAGTGTGTACTTTTTTGTAGAAGTGCATGTGTAGGGTTATATATTATATATATGCTATGCTATGAAACCCAAATAGGATAGCCATATGATTTCCAACCATGACAACATTGATTGATCGTCTTGCCTCTCTACTTAGATGAACAAATTATACTCTATGTATATCACTAACCAATATATATCCCAATCCATCTTCAGCGTTGTCTCAGAGGGATGGAAGAACGACTAGCGGCGCAGAATGACACCAGGGAGTGGAGGACGAAAGGGGGCATTCTACCGTTCCCGGCGCCGCTCAAGAAGAGGAAGCCATGATCATGCATGCTCCCGCGCGCTCTTGCTCACCATCATCGCCGATGTGTACTACATTTGATCCTAGTTAGGCGGTGAACACTTCATTTGTAATGTGTAGTGTGAAATGATGAACTTTTGTTTCTATCATAACTAATATATTGTGTAAATTAACATTCGGCACTTTTGTGACTATGTGTATGTATCTCGGGCACACTAAGTAATATGTGTGATGAAATAGTGATTAATGTGTGTCTGTTTATATACCTGTCAAATATATCTGTATTTCTGGATAAATCCTGTATAAATCTGTATATACCTGTATTTATACAGCAAAATGAAAAAAATACCTATACTACTGTTTCATATTTCTGTGGCGCACGCTTTTCTTTTTTTGTGGCGCACCAGGCGTGGGTGCGCCACAGAATTCCTTTGCTATGTGGCCTACCGAGCTATTTCTGTGGCGCACGGCCTGGGTGCGCCACAGAAAGTGGGTTTCTGTGGCGCATGCCCATGGTGCGCCACAGAAATAATAATTTAGTGGCGACAATTCTGGGGGTGCGCCACAAAATCAATATTTGGTGCGCCACTGATAGCTGCTTTCCCAGTAGTATGGGAGGCGGCAATCACAACCAAGAGGAGAAGCAGCAGCAGCTCCTGGTGGTGGCTTAGCAAGAGAGGCATGGCTGCTTGGCTAGATAAGTCGGCAGTAGTGTTCCATTCTCTGCTTTGATCTTTAAACCAGTGCTTCGCAGGCCGCCCGACTGTCTTGGTCCACAGGGCTGTAGGTCTTGGATGAAGGAAATTTCAGAGAGGGAAAGGCGCCTGACCGGGCGTAAGATTCAACGGTACATGATAGTTGGCGGGGTCTTACCACTCCACTCATCAGTGTCTCGGCGCCAGAGTAACCGGTCGTCGGCTGTCTCTGTCATCGAGTTTTCCTCGTTGACTCTATAAACTAGATTGATTTGCATGAGCAGAATGATACCGAAATTCCTTTTTCACATGAAATATTTTATATTTTGGATTGGCAAAATGTATATCTGTAAGCGCGGCACAACTTGGTATGCATACTGAAACTTGGTTGGACGTGATAGTGGTATGTTCGCAACTCATAAGTCGACTCCAAGTCTTCTAAAGCACCAAGTTAAGTGGTTTACAGGACTTGCGTATAGATAGTATAGGCCGTTTGTTTTCAGAGGGAAATAAAACTGAAGGATCAGAGTTCTGAAGAACATACCTGATGAGGAGTCTGCATAATTAGCAGTGGTGTCGCGGGTGCCATGGCAATCCTGATCAACTGCTGCTAACCAATGGTTTCTGAATTCCGAACCAGTCCATGGAAGAATGGAGATGCGTCGCTGTGCAGTGCAACTGCTGCTAATTAATTTTCTTCTCCGCGTGGTCGTACTGAAGCCGACGTGATCGATGTAGCCAAAACCCGGTCTGCTGGGTTCGAGAAACACTATCACCCCTCTCAACTCAATGACGATGGGGCCATCGGAAGGAAAAACAGAGATATCTTTGTCAGATGGAGAAGAAGGTAGGGGAGGACGAATTGCACTGATGTGATTGAATCCTTGGTTCTGTTCACACCCGATATATTCTTTTTTGGAAATAAAAACACACGCTGATTATTCTCGAGTTGGCCCGGCGTATCCATCTGTCAGATTATGAGTGTGGATGAAGCAAAGCTCTGATCCTATGACTTCAGTTAGCGTGACCCAGAGTGTCCGAACATTCGGTTGCGAATGACGGACGGGCGTGAAGTACTGCGGCAGTTTGATCAGAACGGCTTACCGGACAGTGCCGCGGCGGATTCAGATATCTCGCTGCAGCCGTCGCTGCCCACCAGGGCGCCATTGCTGCAGAGGCAGCCCAAGAACTCGCCGGTGCTGTTGTAGCCGCACTTCCCGCTGGACTGCTCGCACCCGCCGCACGGGCCGGAGCTCCGGTCCCAGCCCACCTGGAACCCTCCACGTAGAGCCTTCGCGTACCCGCCTCCCCTCCACCCAGCACCCTGCACTTCCGCCGGATGGCGTCTCTGAGCACGGGTGCGCTGTACACCGACTGGCACGCCCGCCACCAGTCCTTGGGAGGGACTTCGCGCTCGGGAAGCACGAAGGACATGGTGGTGGCGGTGGGCTCTGCTTCGGTGCTTCCGCAGGTGATCGGCTTGATGCCGGGCGGCTTGCGTAGTGGCCTGGGAGCGAACTCGGCGTCCGGGCCGAAGCCACAGTCGGTGAAGAAGAAGAGGTAGGTGACGGTGGAGGTGGGCAGACGGAACGGGTTCGGGACGGTGACGTTGTGACGGACTGTAGGGCAGCTGGTGCTGTCGTCGACGACGTCGGCGTCGGCGAGGGAGACGGTGAGGCTGGTGTAGTCGATGGCCGAGACCTCGTAGTCGTCGCGGTCGAGACGGAGGACGGGCTTGTCGTCGTCGCAGTGGATGGCCAGGCCGGGGTAGCCGCAGTATGGGCGCGGCTCACCGTACTCCGTCGGCGCCTCCTGTGTACTGTTGGAAAGATGGAACGGATACCGGACGCTGAGATGGCCGCAGGTGGAAGGCTCGGGCTGGCAGTTGTAGGTGTCACCGGCCGGATCGCCGTCGGAAGCGGCGGCGAAGAGGACGACAAGCAGGGTGAGGGTGTGTGCGTGGCGGTGGCGGCAGAGGGGAGACATGTTGATTTTTTGGCTCGATCGAGGCCGGATTCTGGGGAGCTGGTGTGGATGGTGCCTGCCTCCCGTTTATAGGCCGTGCGTGGAGCATAGAGCTTGGCGGGGTTTCGGTGAGGGGGTTGGCCTGTTCGGACGGTTGGTTGGGTGGCAAGTGCAGGACGTACGGCACATGACACTTGATAGGACGCCTGTGGCAGTTGCGACGCGCCATCTTGCCGCAGCTATGCAAGTCGTCTTGTACCTTGCCTCTCTAGTCTCCATATCCTCGGGACAGTGCTTTCTTTTTGGTTGGTGTCAAAGCAAAGATACTCGTGGTCGATATATTATGTGATGTAATTTGGCATTTTGTGCACTCCCTCCGTCCATATAAAGTGTCGGAAGAATTCAACGTGGAAAGCACACAATTTTAGCTGTACCACCGACACTTATTTAGGATCAGAGGAGTAGAAGATTTGGTTGCCTTTCTGAATGATTCTGCACATCTATGAACTCAGGGCCCGAGTGAACGAATTGGGATTCACGCCAGAGGAGTAGAAGATTTGGTTGCCTTTCTGAATGATTCTGCACATCTATGAACTCAGGCCCGAGTGGACGAACTGGGATTCACGTCGTACCTGGCCCCCCTTTATCCACCGTTCACTGTTAATCAAATGGATCAGATTGACCCAAAAAACTGAACTTGAAATTCAAATATTAGAAAAATTAAGAAAATTCCAGTGAGTTGTATATATATCTTTTTTTTGGATATTCTGAGAAAATTTCATGTCATTTGGATCACTCATTTATGAGTTAATAGCTTTTTAAGATCAAAATATGAAACACCATTTAATGATAAACCACTTTTCCAAATGAAGCGAAACTTTCTCAGAATCCACAACGGACCATATATGATTTACTAGAATGTTTCAATTTTCTGAAATATTTGAATTTTGAGTTCAAGTTTTGGATCAATCTCAACTGTTGGATGGACGCTTAACGATGGATAAAAGGGGGCCAGGTACGGCGTGACTTGCCATGGGCAAGTCACTGAATTCCAATCCCGAGTGGACAGCCCAACCGGGCTGAAACTATCTTTTCTCTTTTTCCCTCCCCGAACACAAAAACCCAAGGGTGGCATGATCCGAAAACATTCAAATAATCGAAAAGGTCCCCCTCCCCCCCCCCCCCCCCCCCCCCCCCCCCCCCCAAAGTCTCACATGGATCCAAACAAAATTAAGAAGAAAACGTTCAATTGTTTTGATAAATTACAAGCGGATACTTCTGATATAGTACTAACAAGGATATTTTTTGTGTGGGTAACAAGGAACTGTTTTTTCGACCAAAATGATAGTCAAATTGTTGAGCCATGACTTATACCCATCAAAGTTAAGATCCTAGTGATCATTTGTCACGTCGTCACACACTCATGCATAGCGAGATACCTAGGTTTAATCATGACTTCATGAGCCTCCACCAATTGCAATGCGTGACCAGGGAATGTGCTCACGGTGTATTTGTGTGCTATAGTGTGTGTGCTGCCGTATTTCTTGTAATCGAGGAAACAAAATCCATGAAATCAAACTCAGGCCAAATAGATTCGGGGACATGGTGTGGACAGATTTACGATGTATGGCGGTTCCGAACGCATAAGAGTATATTGCACAGATACAAACCTATTGAGGTTTTGTAAAAATACAACGGCTGTTGTGGTTAGATGAACAAATATACACAAATTAGCAGTTAAGAGATATTATGATACGTGGGTCCCATGGTTAAAGATGGCGTCTCACTCTTTCCGATGGCGGCTGTGGAAAACTTTCACACACTCATATCCCACTAGTAGAGTGGTTTTACTTGCTGGAAGCAATCGCGTCCAAATCCAGGCATGATCGGCCTTGCCCACTAAGTCCGGACCGAGTAGTCGAGTAGTCGGAGCTGGGTTCAAATTTAACAACAAAACCTGAACTACTCCTATATTCAAGTTACAGGCGTCGCCACACCTAAAGAAACCTGACGAAACTGAAGATTCAGAGTTATGCGGGATCTGACAGGCTTGGTTTACATGGATCAGAAACGTTCAGGCTTTGCACTTGCCGCGCCTCTAGTTTGTACTAAGAAATTACACAAACTAGAGAAGATGCAAAAGCCCCAGTGAGCGCCAGGGACTCCCAAGTCTGGGGCATGGAAAGGAAACGGTGGTTGCGAGATGCAAATTGCCGAACAATTTTTCAGAAACTAAAACAAAGGAAGGCCTCAAAAGGGTTCATTTAAGCCTCTCTAGATGGTCACTTATGTATGGGTTAGTTCTTCAAGATATGTTCGTATGTCTCATAACAAAAATTGATTCCCTTGCTATTTGAAAATTGGGCGCGAGATCAGAGAAGTACTTACCAGTTGAATTGTCTGTGCCGCATATCGTAACGTTGATTCGCCCGTTGGGCATAAGCAACCCAGGAATCCTCCGGTTTGGCTGAAGGTGCACCGTCCCATGGATTCCTCGCAGCGCGTACACGGGACGGGTCTGTTGTTGTCCCACGACACCTGGAAGCCCTCACGAAGAACCTTGCCGTATCCATCGTTTGTCCATGTGGTATCATTTGGGTCGACGGGGCGATGTTTGAGCACAGGAGCTTTTATGATTGCCTCGCAGTCCTGCCACCAATTCCCAGGGGGCACGCTATCATCCGGAAACACGAAGGATTCTCCAGGATAACGGCTGAAAAATCCTGGGCATATGATGGGGCCGATGGTCGGTGTGCCAAGCCCGAAGTTGCAGCCGAGGAAGAAGAGGAGGTAATCGACCGTGCCACCTGGAAATTCCAGCCATGTGACTGGCCCGAAGCTCACGTTGTGATCGACTCTTGGGCAGCTGGCGTCGACCACGTCCGGATCGGCTAGATACACGTTTGCGCTCGTGCCCTCCATGCTCGTAACTGTGCAGTTATCGCCGCTGTCGGTCTGCAGGGTGGGCTTGCCGTCGTCGCAGACGATCCCCATGCCAGGGTAGCCGCAGTACGAGTTGCTGTAGCCCTTGATATCTTTTGTATCTCCAGAGAGATAGAACGGGTAGCTAATACTAACGTTCCGCAGGTGTAATTTTGAGGCAGGCACATGGAGGGGTCGTAAGGAGCGCCGGATGAATCGCCATGGAGGCGGCAATCACAACCAAGAGGAGAAGCAGCAGCAGCTCCTGGTGGTGGCTTAGCAAGAGAGGCATGGCTGCTTGGCTAATGGATACAGGAGAAGTTTCTTTCTTCCATGCCTCTTCTCGCGTCCGTTTATATGTCGCGACGGCCTTGCGAGTTTCCGCGGGAGGAGGCTGCTGAGAGGGACATGCAAGGAAGGAGAGGCTCCTCTTGCTCCATTGTCGCGCATAACGCCGAGTGTGCCATGCAAGTCGGCTGTTAGTACCTGCAGTCGCTGTTCCGTGGAGACTTGCGTGTAGTTTTTTATTGACCAAGGCGCGTGGAAGAAAGGCTTCTAGTTGCCGATTTTTATTTTCTTCCACCGGAAGTTTTTTATTTGGAATTGCTAAGCTTTGCCATTCAATACTCGGTCACTTGGTGTTAGTGGTGTCCAAACTGGGTCTAGCTACAGGAAGAATATGGTCTCGGTCAACTCTCTTCTATGAACCTACGTACACTATTGGCACTAGTTCAATGCCCGTGCGTTGCTACGGTTACTCAGATATATTTTGTTGACATACTGTTATAAATAACATAATTAATAAAATAATTGGTTTCTGAATTTCGGTGATTTCTATAAACATCCCAGTTTAGTAAGAACAATCAGGTTGGCAGAAGGAAAGCATGCTATTTGTTGAGAATTTTTGTTATAACAATTCTGGATCACGAATTTTCTAGTCGACATATCATTGGTGAAATAAAATGATTTCTATTTGAAAACCATAACCAAAAAAATAATTGCTAAAAAGGCACCCGCTATGGAACTACCTTTGTTATGATAAGACACCAAGTTCTTCAATTTACGTTGTTCCATCCAAGAGGAGACTACAAAAGATTAGTCCACATTGCTTTTAATCAACAATCAAAATATGATGTTCTCTCACTCTCCCTCTTCGCCCCTCCCTCTCCCTCTCTTGCTTTCGCCCTCTCTCTCCCTCGTCCTCTCTCTTTCTCCCTCTCTCCCTCTCTCTCGCTCTCTAAGGACCATGTCGCCGCATTGATAAGGAGTAAGAAATACACAACGACTTAGATTACGACGCACTCCGACGGGTTTGAATTTGTTTTGGCGTGTCTCTTGGGGCGGCAGCTAGGAACCAGCACCCCAAGACCAAAAAATAGCGTCGGCGGCCCCAAGCGGCTCATTATTGCGCCGGCAAAATGGCAAGGGCACGCACCGCTAGGGATGCTCTTACAAACAACCACCAACTGAAAGTCTAAAATAGTAGCAAAAAAGGAAAAATTAATCAAGCAGCACAAAGATGAACTTGGCGGCCATTGTTTAGAAATCACCAACATCTCAACGGGTGTTGCTGGAAGGCACGCATCTGATCGACGCGCGCGACCGGCGTGTACTCATCGGCTCAACCGTTACCCCCTGCCCATGGCGAGTGCGACCATCCCCTGCCGGACTCCATGGCGTCGTAGCGTGACTGCGCGGGGGCAAGGCCGCTAGAGCTGCTACCCAACTTAGTCAGAGGCGGAGGTCGCCGTAGTCCTTGCACGCGAAGCAGAAGTACCCCTCGCTCACTGGCCGAAGTAACCTTCTGCAGTTCTGCCCACACCCCGCGCCGCTGCAGCCTGCAGACCTGACGGTCGGCCTCCTGCTCTTTTGCCCATGCGTTGACTACGGACGAGTCTGTCGTGGCGAGACGGGAGGAGTTCGAGCAGCACGACAGCGAGACACCGGGATTGATTGATTGCGTGCTAAGAATGCCTAGGGACCTGCCAGATTGAAGAAACCCCTGGTATGCATCAAAAGTGAAGGAAAAGGCTTGCAACACGTTAACATCTCAATGTCAATTCCCACCTTTTCCATTACTACAAGAACCGACGAGCACTGGCAAGCAACAGATAGTCACCCAAAAATCAACAACAACAACGCAATGCACAACGCACGAAACAAATAGGAACACATTTCTACAATACATGCATACCGAACACAATGAACTGAAACCGCCGTGATGAGCAGCAACAAAGGCAGGCTGCACGAACCACGAAGGCCAACTATTGCTCCTGACAGTTAAAGGCACCTTCATCTCTGTAGATTTACAACCTCACAAAGCAGGGAGAGTCGCGAGAATGGAGGTGTTGTGGAGCGGCGCCATCGTGGTGTGAGCAGAAGCTTGAGAAGCACAGCCGGGCGGGGCTGCGTGCGTGCCAACGATTTGGTCGCCTGAGGGAAACAAATCTTAGCTACCGGCTTAGATTTCTGGGCGTGAATATCTTCTACGTCTTTGCCCCCAAAAATCGGAAACAATGAGCTGGTCTGGTTAACTACGATCGTATCGTGCGGGATACCTTCAGGCTGGTGGCTGTTCCTATTAGCAAGGAAAGATATACAGGAGGTTGTTGATTTTGTACGAGCGTGAGGTGAGAGAGTCCGTTTTTTGTGGTAGCTTCAAACGTTTTTTCCACGGAGGATATGACGTGGTGGCATGCTCCGTAATTATTTAGAAGTATAACACCATTTAAAGTGTGACACCATACCACGGACTCTCCTTTAATAGTAAAGATATGTAATATGTTAATACAATAATACTGACACAAGCAAACACACACACCCAGCACAGCAGACATCAGTTTATATGCTGTTTGACACGGAAACGCTGCAGAAAAGCTACTCGATCGCACGCAGCGGGCCGCCTGATGAATGATGATGACGAACATTACTCGCGAGAAGATGTGATTCGATGCAGAACAGGAGCAACAAGCGTGGAAATGGTCAAGAAACATATCCTTGTCGACTGACGAAATCAGAAACGAACATTTCTGCTAGTGTCTACTCTACCCACCGGCCACCGGGCAAAAGCCGCTGATTCTTTTTTTGAGGACAAGGTGGTCGATCCACCGCCCGAATAGATAGAAAGAGTTGATCCAGTTTATAAGGGAAACCGGGTCAAAAAACCATATAATCTGTACAAAATAATGACACAAACGAAGCGACCCGTCGTCCACACGACCCAAGTCGACAAACGCCACAACACACACCATCCGCTCCGGGGCTGCCGCCCCGGCGTAACAACCAGATCGACCTTCGCATTGCCCGAAAGCGATCCAGTTATGGTCGACGAACCCTCTGTCCACGCAGTTTTCATCCAGGTTGCCACCAAAACCACCATGTACCGGGGCCGCCGCCCCGGAGAAGCAATCAACCTTCGCATTGCCCGAAGATAATCCAGTCAGGTCGACGAACCCTCTGCCCGCGCAGTCTCCATCCAGGTCGCCACCCAGACCCCCGCTAGACAACGGTTCTGCCTCATAGAACCGTCGTAGCGTGGGAGACCGAGGCCGCCGCCTCGACGTCCACCACCATCCGGGGCCGCCGCCCCGACGTCCACCACCCACGACCACACGCACCATTTTGCACATCCGCCGCGAAACCGTCGCACCACGCAGGCCAAGAGTTCCAAAGCGGCGCCTCCAACAAGGTAGTGACGAGATCGTCACCGCCGCCCGCTCCCGAGGAGCTAGATTTTCACCCGGAGCTATTGGAACCACACGCGTTAGTCGAGTTCGAAAAGCTCCACAACAACACAAACAGGAAGGAGAACGACGCCCGAGGGCGCCGTCGTCGTCGGCACCGACCGAAGTCCGTGCGAGCTTTCGCCCGGAGTTCAACCCGACCGCAAAGCTTCGGGAGCCGCAGGACGGCGTCCTGGTCGTGTCGTCAACCGCCGAGCTCCACCGCATGCCGCTGCTGCCGCGGCACCTCCCTCCACGGCAGCCGGCATGCCTTCTGCGCCCGCACCGCCGAAGCAGCCGCAGGTCCGGGGCCGCCGCCCCGGCTCGCCTCTGTGGCCGTCTCGCGCTTCATCGACCAACCGCCTCCACGCCAGGGCCACCACCTCCGACGCCCTGCACCTCTCCCTGCCGACGAGCTCCTCCGCATGCCGTAGCCGCTGCAGCACCTCCCGCTGCCGAAGCCACCATGCAAGCTACTCTGCCTGCCGCAGCTATCGATCCGGGGCCGCCGCCCCGGCTTCCACGCCGCCCGGGTGCCGGAGCACGGCAGCAGGAGAGCCAGCACCTCCTTCCGCGCCGGCACCTCCGCCATTCCCGCATCGCCTCCGTCGCAGCAGCTCCGGGGCCGCCGCCCCGGCCTCCTCCTCCCGGGAGCATCCCACTGGCCGGCCAGCACTCCCGGGGTCGCGCCCTTCATCCTCAGCTCGCTGCAGCCCGCCGGACGCCGCATCCTCGCCTCGGCTCGCCCGGCCCGCCGGCGGCCCAGATCGAGCCCGGCCGAACCGCGGTGCAGGCCCTCGCCTTGCCGCCTCGCATCCCCAACGCCACCGCGCCACGACCTCCGCACCGGCGGCCGGCGCCCTCCGCCTCACGGCCGCGCCGCCGCGTCAATCCTTGCCTCCGTCGTCGGGCTGTTGCCGCACGCCCGCACGAGAGACGAACCTGGAGAAATACGCCCCGCCGCCACCTTCCTCGGGCGCGGCCAGCTTTGCCGGCGCCCCCTCCGGCGACGGCGATGCGGGGGAGGGGCGGAGGACCTTGGCGGCGGCGGCCTTTTTAGGGTTCCCCCCGAGTCGCCAGAGGAGGGCGACGCGGGAGGCGGGTCGACGCCTGACTTTGCAATTGCCAAAACGGCCGCTGATTCTCGGATTAACCAGGCTGACGTTTGCAATGCGCAAGCAGCAGCGGAAACGATCGCGCACACCGTGTGAGGATCGGAGGCTTGGAGTTGCA
Organism: Poa pratensis; assembly: GCA_947311845.1. NCBI lineage: Eukaryota > Viridiplantae > Streptophyta > Magnoliopsida > Poales > Poaceae > Poa > Poa pratensis. Next base: position 15,050,278 of record CAMZMU010000061.1, on the reverse strand, counting down.
AATCACCAAGGAACTATTCCCTCTGTTCCCAAATACTCTCTCCGTTCCAAAATAAGTGTCTCAAGTTTGCCCAAAAGTGAATGTATGAACAAACTTAAGACACTTATTTTTGGACGGAGGGAGTATAAGATTTTTAGGATTTGTCCACATTCAGATGTACACATATATATTTAGACACATTTCATATGTATGTTCACTCATTTTAAAATGTATCTAGACAACATGAAGGATTCTCCAGGATAACCGCTGACAAATCCTGGGCATATGATCGGGCCGATGCTAGGTGAGCCAAGCCCGATGTTGCAGCCGAGGAAGAAGAGGAGGTAATCAGCCGTGCTGGCTGGAAATTCCAGCCATGCGCCCTGCGCGAAGCTCACGTTGTGATCGACTCTGGGGCAGTTGCCCTCGATCACATCCTGATCGGCTAGAGACAGGTATGCGCTTTTGTCCTCCATGCTCGTAACCGTGCAGTTCTCGCCGCCGTCGGTTTGCAGGATGGGCTTGCCGTCGTCGCAGAGGAACCCCAGGCCAGGGTAGCCGCAGTACGAGTTGTTGTAGCCCTTGAGATCTTTGGTCTCTCCAGAGAGATAGAACGGGTAGCTAATACTGGGTAGCCGCAGTACGAGTTGCTGTAGCCCTTGAGATCTTTGGTCTCTCCAGAGAGATAGAACGGGTAGCTAATACTAATGTTTCCGCAGGTGTAAGGTTGAGACAGGCAGATGGAGGTGTCGTAAGTATCACCGGATGAATCGCCATGGGAAGCGGCAACGGCAAGCAAGAGTAGAAGCAGCAGCAGCTGGTGGTAGTGGTTTAGCAAGAGAGGCATGGCTGCTTGGCTAGATAAGTCGGCAGTAGTGTTCCATTCTCTGCTTTGATCTTTAAACCAGTGCTTCGCAGGCCGCCCGTCTGTCTTGGTCCACATGTTGCGTGGGCTCTAGGTCTTTTTGACGGAAATGCAGTCTGGCCTGCCTTTTATTCAACTAGCATGGTGGCCCTCGCAAATGCGAGGGCATTGTCTTTTATGATTGAATATGTTTAAGACAATTCATCAATACTTTTATTTTTGTCCCTTTTTCTAATTGTTACATACAACTTATTATAGTAATGTACTCCCTCGCTTCCAAATATAAGATGTTTTAGCTTTTTCCAGATTCATATGGACATAGACAACTTTTAGTGTGTATGTTAACACATTTTTTTGAACCAGGGAACCGTAGGGGAAAACCCCTACGGTGTGAATTTAGTGTGTATGTCAACTCATTTCAGTCTATATCTAGACACCATTTAAAATAGGTAAAATATCTTATATTTAGAAACAGAGGGAGTACTATATACCTATCACAGTTACATCCATCATTATGATGCCATACTTGGCATTTAATTTATTTATGTCTAATACACAAATAACAAAAAATGTGAATATATAATAAAAAAATGTTCCTAAAAACTTGACCCACACATATATTACCTTAATAGTTGAAATAAACATTCCAAATATTTATTATGGTTGATCATAAAGGATCTAAATATGAAAACGATACATGAATTTTAACTTTCTTTAGTAAGAAACACATGTCACTTTCTAATTGAACCCCCAAATTGATTTGTTTTATTTGACATGTGGCCCCGCCCCATTAATAGCCTAATCTTATTGTCCCTTTATATCAGGTCTCTAATTGATTATAGTCCATCTAAGGCTAGTTCCATAATCCATCGTGACACTGTCTCTTAGCAATCCACATTATACTTTTTTATACATGGTGCATAATTAAACAGGAGAAATAATGAAATTGTTTCTTATATTATTTAGATATGATCTCGCAGGCAATGATCTATGCACATGTCATAGTTTGAAATGTGTATATGATTTTATTCGTAGTGCTTGAAAATTTCATAATGACTCAAAAAAGATAGAGCATGCATTCTTAAGAATATTGACATGGTTATACATCTCGGGTACCCCATCATGAGGGTACCTGGTGCACGTAATGACTGAGCCCCAATAGCGAAGAGCCCACTCGAAGCCCGAGACAAGAGGCCCAAAAAGATGGAGTACCTTCTAAGATTAGACATAGGCATAGTCGGTTTAGAACTTTCCATATGTATAAACTAGGTCGGTTAAGGACTCCGAGACCCAGCCTATTTCAATGCTGGGAGGGGCGCCGATCTAGGGGAAAAGCCATACTCGAACCACCAAACCTCTTGCGAGATCGTCATCTCGCCGGAGCCACCCTGTAAACACATAATCTCCAGCGATCAATAACAGACAAGCAGGAAGTAGGGTCTTTACCTCCACTCGAGGGGCCTGAACCTGGGTAAATCTTTGCCTTTGCTTGTCAGCCGACGAAACTAGCAGTACTATCACGTTCTCTCCCCATAATCTCAACCCTAGGTCCTTAACCATGGGATTTGATGAGGGTACACCTCGTCAAATATAAACTATTTTTGGAATCCTGCAGAAAAATTAATCTTGCATATCAGCTAAGCAAGAAGCAAGAAAAAGGTAAGAGAAACCTCAATATGTCTAATTGTGCATTTAATTTTTGTGTGAACTATTATCCAAAGAGTAATGTCTAATGTGTATTGCATAACAAATTTTAATTAAAAATATTTCAAAATAAAAATATACACTATTAGACGTGCTTATATAAGATGGGGTAAGCTGAAAGATAAGAAATAGACCAACAATTCAAGGCAATCCTAACTGAAAATGCCTGGACCAAAAGGAGTAATCACAGTCAAGGGGAACTTCCAAAAGTCTGACTCTTGCGACCGAGAATTCAGCAAAATCTCTGAGATGTTTGGCATGGAAGCAACGCTCGCCGATCTAGCGGTCTCCAACGATCGAACACTTATGCCAGAGCACAAAAAGGTGGCAGTCGACAGAGCATTCAGTGCCACCAACGACACAAGATCGCATCAGGTGCACCCGACAGACCCGACCAAGACAGTCAATGTCTCGTCGAGTCTGCCTATCGCATAGGAAAGCGCGCTCGTCGAATTCCTCCGTGAGAACTGGGATATATTTGCATGGTGTCCAGCAGACATGCCAGGTATTCCCAGGGAATTCGCCGAGCACTCTCTCCAGCTACTTCCAGGTGCTAAACCAGTCAAGCAAACAATGCGCCGCATATCTGGCCCAAAAAGAACTGCAGTCGAAGCCGAAGTCGACAGGCTACTCGCAGCAGGATTCATCAGAGAGATCAAGAAATCACAATGGGTGGCTAACCCCGTACTTGTAGAAAAGAAGCATACAGACATCCTGCGGATGTGTGTTGATTTTACAGCACTCAATAAGTGCTGTCCAAAGGATCACTTTCCACTACCTCGAATCGACCAGATCGTCGACTCCACCGCCGGGTGCGCTCGCTTATCCTTCCTGGATGCTTACTCGGGTTACCACCAGATAAGGATGAAGGAAGAGGATGAAGAAAAAACGGCGTTCATAACCCCACTCGGGGTCTACTGCTACACCACAATGCCTTTCGGGCTCAAAAACGCAGGCGCAACCTATCAGCGCATGATGCAAGATTGCCTCAAGAAGCAGATTGGGCGAAACGTCCAAGTCTATGTAGATGACATAGTCATCACCACAAGAGAAGAAAGCACGCTACTCGATGACTTGCGGGAGACATTCGCAAACCTCAAGCGCTTCCACATCAAGCTCAACCCGAAGAAGTGCACCTTCGGCGTGCCAGCTGGGCAACTCCTCGGGTATCTAGTCTCAGCTCGAGGAATCGAGGCGGACCCGGAGAAAATACAGGCCATCTTGACGATGCAAAGGCCTTCAAAGCTCCACGACGTGCAAAAATTGGCGGGTCGAGTAGCAGCGCTCAGTCGATTCATCAGCAAGCTAGGCGAAAAAGCACTCCCGTTCTATCGACTGATGAAGAAAGCAGATAAGTTCGAGTGGACGCCAGAAGCCGAAGCAGCCTTCACGGACCTCAAGCGAGTCCTCACAAGCCCTCCAATCCTCGTAGCACCAAAGGAACGCGAGCCACTATACCTATATGTCTCTGCAACTAACAGGGTGGTAAGCACCGTTCTAGTGGTCGAACGCAGGGAGGAGGGGCACGCGCAAAGCATACAACGTCCAGTCTATTACTTGAGTGAAGTACTCTCCACATCAAAGCAGCGGTACCCGCATTATCAGAAACTGGCATACGCCGTGTTCATGTCCTCAAGGAAGCTGACGCATTACTTCTCCGAGCACCCGATCACTGTAATCAGTACTTCAGGGATCGGGGACATCCTCACAAACCCCAATGCAACTGGGCGAGTAGCAAAATGGCTCATCGAGCTAGCTCCAAGAGACATTAAGTATGATTACCCGAAGGCCATCAAAGCACAAGTTTTACCCGACTTCCACACCGAGTGGATTGAAGCTCAGCTCCCAGGAGCACCAGATGTGTCCAATTCTTGGACCATGTACTTCGATGGCTCGAAGAAAAACGAAGGCGCAGGCGCAGGTGTCATCCTCATATCACCAAAGGGCGACAAGCTCCGCTACATCCTGCAAATGGGATTCGAGTTCCCATCCAATAACGAGGCAGAATACGAAGCTCTGATACATGGCATGAGGATGGCCAAAGCCCTCGGGTGCACTCGACTGATGATCTACGGCGACTCGAATCTGGTGGTGCAGCAAACAATGAAGGCTTGTGACGCAATCGCAGATAACATGATCGCCTACCGTGACTTGTACAACATCATGGAGGGCAGCTTCGAAGGCTGCGAGTTACGGCACATAGGGCGTGAAAGCAATGAAGAAGCGGATAAGTTAGCCAACATTGGCGCGACCAAAGCTCCAGTGCCACCTGGTGTCTTTTTCGAGCGCATAGAGCATAGATCAATCAAAAAGAAGCGAGAACCTCCTGCAACAGCCGCACCAGCCAAGAGCAAAGCACCCAGCACAGAGGACCCACCAGTCGAGGTACTCCTCATCGAGCCAACTTGGACTCAACCTTTCCTCGCATACATACTCCGCGGCGAGGTACCCGAAGACTTCACAGAGTCAAGACGCGTCACTCGACGATCTAAAGCATACACTGTCATCAACGGTGAACTTTACAAACGCAGCATATCAGGTATGTTCCAGCGTTGCATAGCATTTGAAGATGGCCAAGCCATCCTTCGTGATATTCATGCAGGAACTTGCGGGCATCACGCCAGCAGTCGATCACTCGTAGCCAAAGCCTTTCGCGCAGGCTTCTACTGGCCCACAGCACTCAAAGACGCGGAGGACATAGTCAAAAGGTGCATCGGCTGCCAAAAATTTGCCACAAAGCCGCACGCACCCGCATCGGCGTTGAAGACAATACCATTGGCCTGGCCTTTTGCCCAGTGGGGGCTCGATATGGTTGGGCCACTCAAAAAATCCTCCCATGGAGGGCATACTCACCTTCTGGTGGCGGTCGACAAGTTCACCAAGTGGATCGAAGCAGTACCCATCACAAGTTCGACTGCCACTACAGCAGTCAATTTCATAAAGTCCATCATATATCGCTTTGGTGTGCCAAGCAGCATCATCACGGACAACGGTACAAACTTCACGGCTGAGGAGTTCAAATCCTTCTGCAAAGAGCAAGATATCACGCTCAATTATGCATCTGTGGCGCACCCGCAATCAAACGGCCAAGTCGAAAAGGCCAATGGGCTTGTGACAAGTGGGATCAAGAAGCGCCTCCTGGTGCCACTCAAAAGGGCTGCGGGTGCTTGGGTAGAAGAGCTTCCGTCTGTGCTATGGAGCCTACGCACAACACCCAATGCCTCAACGCAATTCACTCCATTCTTCATGGTCTACGGCGCAGAGGCAATTCTGCCATCAGACGTAAGGTTCAACGCACCAAGAGTCGAAGCATACAATGAAGAAGATGCAGACGAGGCACTCGAAGACGCAGTCGACCTGCTAGAAGAGGCGCGTAACACGGCGCTCGCACGCACAGCTATTTATCAGCAGGACCTCCGCAACTATCACAGCCGTCGACTGCGTACTAGGTCCTTCGAGGTTGGCGACCTGGTACTTCGACTGAAGCAAAAGAAGGTGCATAAACTCGCTTCTCCATGGGAAGGACCTTTTATCATCACCGAGGTGGTTGGTGGTGGAGCATATAGACTGAAGCACGCGAAGACAGGAGAACTCTCGCATAATCCTTGGAACGTTGCGCAGCTGCGCCGTTTCTATGCTTAGATTGATCAGTCGAACAATGTAATAGGCACATATGTCGGATAGCTGCAGGTTTCAGACGCGCTCTTTTCCTTACCAGGGTACCTAAGGGGACTGGAAGGTTTTTAATGAGGCGGCCTGCAGCTTAACATTCAAAAAAGGAATATAATTCATGATTCCTCATATTTCTCCCTGCTTACTACTCGCATAAATTGATTTCACAAAATTAGCCTCACCCGAGCACTCGGGGGCTGCGCTATCTCAAAAAGCATGTGTTTCCGCTTGTTCACAACATAATACCCCAGCCGCACTCGAATACTCGGGGGCTGGGTCATAAAGAACATACATAAAACAAAAGTGGCTTAACCCACTCAATTATTCGAGGGTTGAGCCTAGAAGCATCAAGTGAAGCTTCAAGTATTGCAAAAATTCATAACCGCACATAAATAGTCATGGACTGTGCAGCTTATGTTTGATACTCTAAAATATTTCTATCAAGTTCACTCAAAATACACGGGGGCTGGATAGTCCTAATTTTACAACATGTTGCTTCATACACCCCGCTCAACAGGCTCGGGGGCTGCATACGTGTAAACAAATAATGTACAATAATCACAAGTGTTGCGTTTTACACTTTGGAGTTACTTCCCATACACATAACCTACTCAACAGGTTCTTCCTTGGGTTCAGTCCATTTTTCCTCCTCCTTCAGCACACGATGGATTAGGACCAGTGCGTCCACTCGTGTCTCTTGGTAGTGCTCCTCCATCGGCACAGGACCACCACCTGGTACGGGTGCGGGTCCCATCGCAATCCTTTTCAAATCAAGGTGCGGAAGGTGCGATCGCACAAAGGCAAGAGCAACGTTAGCCCCGCTAACCAGTTGCTCACGCACAAACTTCTTGATCGCCTTGCCCTTTCGAAATTTCTTCAGCAAAGCCACAAGGCCTTGTGGTTGCTCATTCAAAGGAAACAAAGCTTCGTGAACTCGAAATAAGGCCAGCCTGCAAGTCTCCAGTCGAATGGCTGTGCGCCAAGCACGGTCTAGAAGCCTTACCAAAATGGCACTCTTCTCCCTGTCTGACCAGAAGGGGTGGGCGGAGTACTCAGTGCTATTCGCATGACCATCGAGTCGATCCTGAATTCGTGCCTCCTCCTTTATTGGGTCAGAACAAACACCTGCGCAAAAGCAAAGGGCTCATCATCGCCCAGTCGAGTCACCTTGCTAAGAGGAGATCTCGATGATTCAAAAATGTCTTACATTCGAGTTGCAGGTTTATTTTTTCCAACTCCTCAAGCAAAAAGGCCTCCCGTTCTGAAGTTGGGGATGGCCTCGACTGCAACTCAGCATACGCGTCTTGTGCCACCTTCAGTTCGCCCTTCACATCAGAAAGCTTCTGCTGAAGGTAGTCCATAATTTTCTGGTCGTTCACGCTTCGCGACTTCGAAGAACCACCCACAACAGGGCCAGTTGATGGTTTAGAGGCTTGTTTCTACAGTCAGAATAATTAAATGCATAAGGAAGCATGAAGAGCTCAAGCAAAAGGCTCGGGGGCTGCGCCTCCCGATTGCTGAATTTCATAATTCATAACATGACAGATACGATGTCTGATGATTTACACTTAGCAAAAGCAAAAGGACGACATTCCTAGACCTAGTCGACAAAGGGATCACTAGCTAAGTCGTCGACTTCTTAGAGGAAGTTTTCTTCGCCTGGACCTTGGCTGCCCTTTCTTCAACAGTTGTCACCATCTGTTGAGCGTATTTTCTGGCGGCATCCATCCAAGGGTTGAACCCGACAGTTTTGCCGTCAGAACCCCGTGGAAACTTTGTCGTCGCCTTGTCAAAATCTGCCTCGACTCCGTGCGCGAGCAACATGAGAAAAGTAGTCTGAGCACCACTTACCATTTGCTCGCGACAGAAATCGGCGACGGCGGTCCCTTCAGGATTGAACAGCTCCACTAGTTCCGCAAAAGAAGATGGAAGCTCTTCGCCGGGGAAGAAGCTGCCATGGAGGCCGCCTAAGGCACTCGCCGCCTGCGTCAGCATCTCCCCTGCTCTGCTGCTGGTAACCTCCGAGACAGCCACGCTTTCATCAAGTGAGGCGCCAAGGCTTTGCTTGCCAGTAGCAGAAGGGCCATCCATCACGCCTAGCATAAGGACAAAATGATCAGCACAATATATCAGGAACCTCAAAAGGAACACAGCAAAAATTCATACCAGTTAAGCTGGCGCTGGCGGCAGAAAGTCGACCAATTGCTGACTCCTCTCTCAGCTCAGCTGCTTTCAGCCTCTTCTGTAGATCATCCACTCGACGAGTGGCTTGGTTCAAATTTTCTGCTGCATCAGCGGCAGCCTCTGCAAAACAACCACACATGGTCAGCAGACTGCAAGAGGAATCAGACTTAACACGTAAAAGCATAAAAAGATACGCACTCTTCGCAGCTTCGAGTTGCTCCTGCAGGGTGGCGGCTTCCGTCTCCTTGTGCACATACTTGGCACCAGCCTTCAGCAACTCTTTTACAAAAGCCTAAGTGAAACGGCATAGACGAAATCATAACTCAATATCTGAGTTTATGCAAAAAAGTTTGGCACTCGACGAGGCATAAAACTTACGTGCTCCAAGAAGGAAGAAGTCGACGCAGGGATATCTGCAGCCGCAGCTCCGCTCTCAGTTGCTGCAACCTCCGGTTCGGGTGGTGTAGCTGTGGCCGTAGCAGCAGGAGTCGCAGACGTAGGCGGCTGCTCTGGTGGCAGCGTCCGTGCAGTTGATGCTGCGCTGCTCTTATCCGCCGTAGGTGGCGGAGGCATATCCTCATCCGAGGAAACACTGTGTCAAAACATTATCAGTATACCAAGTGGCATAGTTCATAAGGTGACAAAGCATATTCACATAATACTTACTCCCCAGTGAGGTCACATAAATGATCAGGCGCCAGCATACCCATGCTGGGGCGTGATTTCTTCGGGACGCGAGGGGGAAGCGAGCGAATGGGAGGGACGTTGAGCGGCGCCTTTGTCGACTCCGTCTCATTCCCCTCCTTTTCCTCAGAATCAGCGGTGTCTTCTTCCTCGCGTGCCCGCTTCTGCTTGCCCTGCACCTCAGTATCGCCTTCATCGGCTTCTGGAGTGTGTGCAGTGGCGAGTGAAGCCACTTCATCATCTGAGCCCGCATCGAGTGGCTCGTTGTGCAGCACTGGGCCGTCCTCAGGCAGAGGAGGCATCGACTCATATATTCTGTGGCCCTGCACACAGAAACCGCAAAGGAGTCAATCTCACACATGCATAACATATGAACTAACATATGGTATCGGCTATTACCTCTGGAAGAGGATTGCTGGTCTCATAGGGAGCCACAGGCGAGTTCATCTCGCAAGGTTCTTCATCGGTGAGCTTGGTAAGGCCTCTTACCAATTTCTCCGCTTCGGCATCAGATAGCTCGACTGCGCGCGAGCGGGTTGGATCAGAAGCACCGCTGTATGCCCACAAAGCATGCACTCGAGCTCGGAGAGGCTGCACTCGCCTCTTTGCCATGATGGCCAGAAAGTGGATGCCCGTAACCTCTCGACCAGCAGTGGTCTGGAGCTTCAGCACCTTCTCCATCAGAACGTCAGCCTCTTCGGCTTCGACTCCGGTCGGCTGGGAGATCCAGGAGGGCCTCTTCTTCACCAGAGCATCCGCATCAAAAGGAGGCAACCCGAAAGCTTGGGTGCCTATGGTCACATCCTTGATGTAAAACCACTTCTGGCGCCATCCTTGCACAGACTCCACGAAGTTGATCTTGAAGTACTCGATATCAGGTCGAGTCTGTACTCCAAAACCACCAGGTCCCTTCGCGCTGTGCTGGCGCTTGACGTTGAAGATGCGGCGGAAGAGACCAAAGTGGGGCGCAACGCCCAGAAAGCACTCGCAAAGAATAAAAAAGCACGCAATGTGCAAAAGCCCATTGGGCGTAAAATCGTGCAGTTGCACCCCATAAACGTGCATCAGTGCACGCAGAAAGTTGTGAACAGGGAAAGAGAATCCCCTGTTCACAAAATCCACAAAGCAGACCCGCTCATTGGGGCCTGGGCGTGGGATTACCTCGGCGCCGGGGATGCGGACTTGCGAAACATCCTCAGGAATCAGCCCGTCGTTCCGCAGTCCGGTCAGCATCCTATTGCTGCAGGAGGACTTGGTCCAGGCGCCCTTCTCCCTCTTCAAACCGCTGGCGGAGGCTCCAGCGGCGCTATCCGCCGATGCGTTTGCGGCACTCCTGCCCCTCCGGGTACTCGGCTTCGCCATCGCAGTGGTGGATTGCAAAAGCTTTGCTATGTGGCTATGGCGAGGCGCAGGGAGGAAGAAGAAGAAGCAGCGGCGGCGGAGAGCAAATGGCAAGTAAAAAACACTATTTACTCCGCCGTCCCCTTTTAACCTCAAAAGCAAAAGAATCCGCACCGTCGATGCGAGATCGTGGGCACATAAGCAAATCCACCGTACACGTGGCAGCCGTGGAGGGCAACCGTCGCCGGCCACTCCGCCCACTACGCACGGGAATCTAGGAACTACCATCATGGCCCCGGAGAAATCGTGCCTGAACGGTCAAATCCAGTCCAAACGGCTGTACAATGGGCCCACAAGACGTGTCACGTCCCATCTCTCGCAGCACAGCGCACGCCACCGCGTGTCAGGTGGCGCAGTCGCCATAAAACGTCATCCCTGACGTCATTGCAGCAAATTTGTTCCGAAAAGATGTCGGGTTCGCCCAAAGCATACTAATCACTCGATTGGTTGTCGACTGCATGGTCACTCGACTGTTTCTACGATCAAATACATATTACTCCCATCGGGAGCGTATCAAAAATTTCTTCGACTAAAGATGATCATGACTGGCTGATTCTGAGATTATCCTCCATTACAAGTAATAAAGCACAATCTCGGGGGCTACTCCCATCGGGAGCGCTGGCGCGCACCCGATAGAATTATGGCTAAAGGTTTTCTTCGACTAACAAATGTAGAGAAAGATGGTTTTGAGATTATCCTTCATTGCAATCAATAAAGCACAATCTCGGGGGCTACTCCCATCGGGAGCGCTGTCGCGCACCCGATAAAATAGTATCAAAGTGTCAGTCGATGAATATGTCGACTGCGTTCATATGCAAAATCATACTCGAAACATTCCCGAGTTGCGTCCGTCGCAAATACCTCGGATGCTGCATGCATAGTGCAAAGGTAAGACCCGCCGAACTTTCGAGCTGGGCTAAGGACCGTTCCAGCAACGTCAATCCTTATACTTTCCGTGTCAGCAGACATGATGAAAAATCCCGACGGACGCGTTGGGTAAAATTCAAAGTTATACTGCAGATCGACTCAGTAAGACCTCAGCGGCCTAGTCGAATCTGACCAGTTTGTTCCAGATTCGAGTCCGGGGACTCGAGTTTGATTGAAAGCTAGTAAGGTATTACCCAAATGTGTAGTTAACCAGTCCCGATCCGTCGAGTGAACTGGGCCTGCTAAGCTATTATCCCTTGATCATCATAAGCAAAAACCACAGTCGATGAAATACTCGACATAGCCAACATGTGCTATTCATACAGGAATTCCAATTATAAAAACAAAGCATATGACGTGCACTTACGAAAGAGTCCATGCCCGATTCTTCGAGTCAGACAAGTACTCGGGGGCTACTGACATGGTTATACATCTCGGGTACCCCATCATGAGGGTACCTGGTGCACGTAATGACTGAGCCCAATAGCGAAGAGCCCACTCGAAGCCGAGACAAGAGGCCCAAGAAGATGGAGTACCTTCCAAGATTAGACATAGGCATAGTCGGTTTAGAACTTTCCATATGTATAAACTAGGTCGGTTAAGGACTCCCGAGACCCAGCCTATTTAAAGGCTGGGAGGGGCGCCGATCTAGGGAAAGCCATACTCGAACCACCAAAGCTCTTGCGAGATCGTCATCTCGCCGGAGCCACCCTGTAACACATAATCTCCAGCGATCAATAACAGACAAGCAGGAAGTAGGGTCTTTACCTCCACCGAGGGGCCTGAACCTGGGTAAATCTTTGCCTTGCTTGTCAGCCGACGAAACTAACAGTACTACCACGTTCTCTCCCCATAATCTCAACCCTAGGTCCTTAACCATGGGATTTGATGAGGGTACACCTCGTCAAATATAAACTATTTTTGGAATCCTGCAGAAAAATTAATCTTGCATATCAGCTAAGCAAGAAGCAAGAAAAAGGTAAGAGAAACCTCAATATGTCTAATTGTGCATTTAATTTTTGTGTGAACTATTATCCAAAGAGTAATGTCTAATGTGTATTGCATAACAAATTTTAATTAAAAATATTTCAAAATAAAAATATACACTATTAGACGTGCTTATATAAGATGGGGTAAGCTGAAAGATAAGAAATAGACCAACAATTCAAGGCAATCCTAGATAAAAACGAACATTAGTTGGTCGAGTAAACAACTAAATATAGTAGGAAATTCACCTAAATGTTACCGATAGCAGAAGAAATTAGACATAGGTCGGAGTCCAGACTGATACAGATACACATATAACATTACATCATCATTGTTTGGAAAGTATTTCTATAAATAGGTTATTTGAAGAATAAATTTCTAAATCTAATGGTCTACCAACGCGCTAAGTTCCTCACATACGCAAAATCTAAAATAATTATGGATTCGCCATTCATTGTCTACCAACGCGCTAAGTTCCTACACCACTTATTTCAGTGTCGAAAATCTTCCTCATACAAGTTCCAAAGTAGGTTAGGTAATTTATCTAGCCATTCACCTATTAGTCATGTCATACAATGTCCTAATAATTCGAGAATGAAACTTTAAATCTACTGCAAAACAACACAAAATTATATCGACAATGTCCTAATAATTTGAGAATGAAACTTTAAATCTACTGCAAAACAACACAAAAATATATCGAAGCTCCGCTACTCACGTCTAAGAAAATCAAAAGCTAATTCTGGATTATCTAGTGATTGTTCAGTATCCACACAAATTATAGATGTATCTGAAATTTCTTCTCACACAAAAGCTAAATTTGGTCATAAAAGCTAAAATTAATATTTAGCAAAACTTTCGGTTGTATTAAGTTCACCAGTTCAAGCATGAAGCAAATATTACCAAAAAAATCAATGTTTTCTTGCATGGACCTGATGGTACAGATTCGAGGCACTCCTGCATGCATGCATGATGCATGGCTGCATCCGCATGCTGCTTCCGCTGTGCACATGCACCAGCAGTCCAGCACCCGCATGTTGCCTCAGCTGGAACGCACCGCCTCAAAAAAAATTACACCGGGCGTGGCTAGCGATTCTCTCTCGTATGTCAGCGCAACATGCCCGCGCATTTTTTTTCTTTTTTGACATGATGCACGCGTTTGTTGGTACCGGGAGGATCGGAAGCTGATGCCTCAAAACAAGGGCCGTGCTGAGCGTCCCCCGGAGGATCGGAATCGAGAGGGCGACACGTGTCCCCTTCGCGTTGTCAACGAGGGACCATCGCTGCATGTGCGTCTCCCTTTTCCCCACGGAGAAAAACAAGTCCCATCCAACCCCTTCCCCGCACACACCCGGCGCACAGCTCAGATGCAGGGCCTGACCGTCGCCGGTCCGCCGGTCACCGGAGTTGCAACCGGCACAAAATAGCTCGCTGAAGAACCGCCGCCCTCCCATGGGAGCAAAGCTGCCCTGCATCGGCAGCACCTCCGCCCTTCTTCGGTAGCAACGCCGCCGCCCGGCGAGAGCAACGCCGGCCTCCTTCGACAGCATCGCTGCCGTCAGGCGGGAGCAAAGCCGACGCCTTCCTTCGGCAGCACCGGCGATGTCCGATGGGAGCAACGTCGGCCTCCTTTGGTAGCAACGCTGCCCTCCCGCGGGAGCAACGTCGGCATGTCTTTGTAGCAACGGCGGCGGCGCCAGGCAGCAACGCCGGTGTGGTTTTGAAGCAACGGCGACGGTGCTCCGCAGCAACGGCGGTGGCGCTCGGAAGCAACGCCGGTGTGGTTTTGTAGCAACGGCGACGACGCTCCGCAGCAACGCCGGCGGCGCTCCGCAGCAACAACGGTGGCGCTCGGAAGCAACGCCCATGGGAGCAAAGCTGCTCTCCTTCGGCAGCAACGGCGCCCTCCCATGGGAGCACGGCCGCGCTCCTTCAACAACACCGCACCGTCCTCCTATTTGGGAAGCACCGCCGCCCTCCCATGGGAGCAGAAGCGCTCTCCTTCGGCAGCACCGCCGCCCTCCCATGGGAACAGAACCGCTCTCCTTCGGCAGCAACGCCTAGGTGCTTGCCGGCATGGTGCGCGGTAGGAAGGCCATGGCGTCTGTTTGCCTTGGGGCAGAGAGGTGGGCTCGTCGGCGCAGAGCTCGCCGGAGCTTGGGAAGACGAACTGGGGTTTGTGGAGCTTGATGTGGAGGAGGGCGGCCGTCCATGGCGCCAGGTCGAGCTGGTCGTGGAGGGAGTAGGTGCCTCGCCGGCGGAGAGGCAGGGAGTAGGGGCGGCCGACGCGCGGGGACAGGTTAGGGCGCGCGGCTGCGGGAGCCTGGCGGAGGGGCGCCGCGGAGGAAGCCGAACGGAGCGCGGCGGCGGGAGCCTAGAGGGAGGGGATGCAGCGGAGGAGCCAGGGAGCCGCGGCGACGCACCTTGCCGGAGCCCGGCGGCGAATGTGGTGATATTTGTGGCGACTCACACGAAGAAAATGCAGCGTAGAGATAAGGTAGAGAGTAAAAGGTAGTGGGCCCCGCGAGCTTTTTCTGCCACGACCGTGGACACGCGTCGCACGTACGAACCGGAGGTTGCGAGACGCGCGAACCTCCGGCTGTACAGAAGCGTTTTCCTTTGACGAAGTATTGCACCCGGCCCAGACTTTCTAGATGGACTCATCCCTACTATATATAAAAGTTCGAACAAACCGCTCTCCCTCACGCACCCACGTCACCAAGTACTGTAGCACCCGAGTTTTTACCAATCAGCGCCCGACACATAGCCCGGTTACCTCTCCGTGCCGTCCGATCCAGATCCGACGGATCGGACGGTTCGCGTGACCGTTTTGTAAATAACCCCCCTGAAGTTTCCCAATTTTACGAAAACGTCCCCCACTCTCCCCCACGCCCTCATCCTCTCCTCTCTCTGCCGCTCCCGCGGCGCTGCCCGCCGCCGCCGTCGCCTCTCGATTACGGCGAGGTCCGGCCACCTCCGCCGCCGTGGTGTGTCGCAAGCGACGCGCCCCTCGGTCCTCTGCCTCCCTCCCCCGGCGATTCGCCCTTCCTCTCCAGCTGCGGCCGCGCGCGACCCCAACCCCAACTAGGGTTCCGGCCCCGCTCCGGCCCCTCTTCCTCCTCCTCTCCGTCCTCCACCGCCGACGCCACCGGCCACCTCATCTTCACCATCGCCACGGCGCAGATCCAGGCCGCCTCCACCGGCGCCGTCCGGCGCGTCTGTTGGGGGCGAAGGAACGCGGCCGCGGCGACGACGACAGCCACGGGTCCGCCACACACCGCAAGGATGGCCATGAACCACGCGGCAGTGGAAGCACGCTGCTGCTGCTGTTGGACGCCGGCGAGCGTCCTCCCCTTCTTTTCCGTCACTGCAGCAGCTCGGCGCAGCGCTTGGGCAGGCGAGCGTCCTCTACTTCTCTTCCGTGACTGCAGCAGCTTGCGCAACGCCTGGATTCGCCAAGAACAAGGCCGCGCCCGCAGATGCCGGTGAGACATCCCATCACCTCTCTTTCCCATGCATTCCCATCTTGGACAACCAAATTTACAGACCCGTCTATTTGCAAATAGCTTCGAAATAGGAAGCAAATCATGGACGGTGATATTTCCAAATTGTAAATTGAGCTAGAACCAGTCCATACTGATTTTTTTACTGAGCAAGAGGATGCTATGGAAATTGCTAAATAAATCAAGCACTTATGTAGGCATATGTTGGTTATTTGGGTGTGACTAACGACAGATTTAACAACCAATATTATAAGGTGAAGGAGATTGAGTAAGTTATGTACCACTGCCTATTTTACTATCAATTTAGAAGAAGCAAATGACTTTACTGATAAATGTATAGTTTCACTACACTTACATTATATCATTTCTGTTACAATGGCTATGTTTTAAAAAAGGGGAACGATTAATTGCTTTTGCTTCATATGTTCTTCTTTTTGCACGCACTTTTGGTTTGACTGCCTGAAATTTAAATATCTCAAGGTCTAAATGCACAAGAAGAAAGTCTGTTGACCTACAGTTGTTCCCTGATAATTATAACCTGCTAGGTCTCATCATTGTTGCCTTTTGATATATTGTGTTCTCTTATAAAACATTCGTTTTTTTCCATTTCAGGTTTGTATTCATTTGTCTTGAGTAAAAGCCAATGAAGAGAGAAGATCATTAGCACAAACAATGGTCGTGGTGTTCAGTTTTTCTCTGGAAATGAAGGTAATTTAGATAGTAGTCCTACTCTGTCCTCAGACTAATGCATATCACCTAGGCTAGTACAATGCAACGCTCCGATTTCTAGTTAAATCGTGACCATAAGTTGCGGAGCCAACTACCGGCCCAACATCAGCAAGTTAATCTTTCAAAAAATTGCTTTCGAGGCTATATGTATCGTGTCAACCGGACCTATAGAATTACGTAATTAATAATCTTACATTAAATCCTAACGCTGGTTTTAAATCCAACTCTCTAAACTAATTTTAATGATGTGGCTTAAGGTGGTTTCTCTATTTATAACTCATTTTGCTTTTAGTATATAATAGATAGATTAGAAGGAGAGTACAAGAGTACAAAGCGACGAAACAAAGCAAGAACAGAAACCTAAGAAATGAAAAAAGTGGGCAATTCTTCCAACAGCTGCTTGGTCAAACTCGTCCACGACAGCATTCCCTGAACCTGAGGCATTTGGGCATTGAACCGATAGACTTATCTGACCAAGAGGCACCAATCACAGCGGATGAGGTGCGTGCAGCCATTTTTTATCTCCCTTCCGACAAGGCTCCTGGCAGTGACGGGTTCTCTGCGCTTTTCTTTAAGAAATGTTGGCTCATCCTCAAGTTTGACATCATGAGGGCCATTGGCGCACTTGAGTGCTGCACTTCGAGAAACCTGAACCTCCTTAACTCGGCCACCATGATTCTGCTACCTAAGGGACCTGATGCTGCACACCCGATGGAGTTCAAACCTATTAGTCTGATCCACTTCTTCGCGAAACTCTTCACCAAAATTCTGGCACTGCGACTGCGCCCGAGAATGCATGAGCTTGTTCACCCCTGTCAGAGTGCCTTTATCAAGGACAGTGCCATTCATGACAACTTTGTCTTCGTGCGCGCCCAGGCAAGGCTATTCCGCTAGAAAAGATCACCAGCGCTGTTGCTTAAACTAGACCTGCAGAAAGCTTTTGACTCCCTCTCGTGGGAGTTCCTACTAGAAGTTCTAGAAGCAAAAGGGTTCGGGCAAAAGTGGAGAGACTGGATCGCCTGCTTGTTATACACGGCTTCCACTAGGATCACAGTCAATGGGGAGCTCTCTGATTTCATCTACCATCGCCGTGGTCTGAGGCAACGGGACCCCCTCTCTCCGCAGCTATTTGTTATTGCCACAGACATCCTCGCTGCCCTGTTTGCCATGGCTGACCGCTTGGGTGCACTAAGGACCAGCAGATTCCTACAGGCCAAGAACGGGATCTCTCTGTACGCAGATGATGTGGTGATTTTTACTGAACCAGATCAGGCTGAGCTCAACTCTGTCAAGATGATCATGCAATGTTTTGGGGATGCCTCTGGACTGGTCACAAATTTTGCAAAGAGCTCAATTTTACCGATACATTGCTCCCACTTGGATGTCAACTCTCTTGCTGCCATCCTCTCCTGCCCTGTTCAAAGCTTCCCATGCACATACCTAGGTCTACCTCTCTCTGATCAGCGGCTGCGCAAAGGAGACCTGCAACCATATCTTGACAAGCTAGCTGGTAATGTCAAAGGGTGGAATAAGGGGAACTTCTCCATTGATGCTAGGCTGCTGCTGGTCAAGCACGTGTTATCAGCCATGAACATTCATCAGTACTGGTTATCGACCCACCTGTCTGGTTAATCAAGGCGGTAGACAAATTGCGCAGAGGCTTTCTTTGGTGCAACGACGAATTATCAACCGGTGGAAGGTGCCTAGTACGCTGGGCTTCTATTTGCCGGCCATTGGAGTTTGGTGGCCTCGGCATCGTTGATCTACAGCGCAAGGCCACATCAATGCGGGTGAGATGGTTGTGGCACTCCTGGACTCAAACCGATAAGGCTTGGGGCGACCTACCTCTGGGGATTGACGACCGTGCTCGCAATCTGTTTAACTCTGCGGTTTGCTTTTAACCTTGGCGATGGCCAAAAGATCAATTTCTGGCAGAGTTTGGCCATTGCTGCACCAGAACTCTTTCAATGCTGCACCAAGCGCAACCTGACTGTGGCTCAAGCCCTTGCCAACAACAAGTGGATGAAGCACTTCAAGTTGAACCTGTCAACGGTAGCGCTCAACCAGTTTCTCCTTGTCCATGATATTGTTGGCGACGTGCAGCTGCAGCATGGTACACCTGATTCAGTTACATGGCGTTGGTCCACTAATGGGCAATACTCTGCCGCCTCGGCCTATGCCATGCAGTTCGAGGGTTCCACCCGTTTTGCCTTCCGGGATACGGTTTGGAGCTGTGGGGCGCCGCTCAAATGCCGTATCTTTGGGTGGCTTGCAATCCTTGGCAAGTGCCACACCGCGGACTGCCTACAGCGGAAGGGCTGGCCTCACAACGAAGCTTGTGTCTTTTGTCTCAGCGAACAGGAGTCGGCACTGCATCTCCTCGCCACCTGCCCTGTCGTCATCAGGTTATGGGGCAGGCTAACCCACACGGCTGCACTCAGTAACAACCTCGTGCCCAGGCCGGACGAGCCCTGCCTGGAATTTTGGATCATGCGCACTCGTCAACAAATGCCGTCAAATCTGAAGAAAAAATGGTGTGCCCTTGTGCACCTAGTTTGGTGGAGTATTTGGAAGGAGCGAAACTCCCGGATTTTCAACAACAAGGCTGAATCTCTTACCAGGATACACTCGAACATCATTGAAGAAGCTAAATGCTGGCGTGATGCTGGGAGATCAGGAGCTGCGGACCTCATCCTGAGACCAAGGGAACCGGACTAAGAACTTTTCCTGCACCTTTTTTCAGTCTGTAGTTTCCTCGCTACGGACCTAGGCTCTAGGTCTTGGATGAAGGAAATTTCAGAGGGAAAGGCGCCTGACCGGGCGTAAGATTCAACGGTACATGATAGTTGGCGGGGTCTTACCACTCCACTCATCAGTGTCTCTGCGCCAGAGTAACCGGTCGTCGGCTGTCTCTGTCATCGAGTTTTCCTCGTTGACTCTATAAACTAGATTGATTTGCATGAGCAGAATGATACCGAAATTCCTTTTTCACATGAAATATTTTATATTTTGGATTGGCAAAATGTATATCTGTAAGCGCGGCACAACTTGGTATGCATACTGAAACTTGGTTGGACGAGATAGTGGTATGTTCGCAACTCATAAGTCGACTCCAAGTCTTCTAAAGCACCAAGTTAAATGGTTTACAGGACTTGCGTATAGATAGTATAGGCCGTTTGTTTTCAGAGGGAAATAAAACTGAAGGATCAGAGTTCTGAGAACATACCTGATGAGGAGTCTGCATAATTAGCAGTGGTGTCGCCGCTGCCGTTGCAATCCTGATCACCCACCTTCCCAGCGGAGCACAAGCAACCGAGGAACGTTCTGCTCTCGCTGTAGGAACACCGTCCGCCAGATTGCTCGCACATTTGGCATGGCTGCGCTGTGCTCTGGTTCCATTCCAACTCGAACCCCTGCTTAAGCACGGCACCGTATTGGCTCTGCAACACGGCCGGATTTCTTCTCAGCAGAGCATCTTCATGTACCGGCACCACGAATTGGCTGCAGTGCTCAGCCAATTGGTGCTCCTGAGAAAGGTTGCGTTCCTCAGGGCCAGACATGAACACGAAGGAAACACCATCTCCACTGAACCCTTTGCAGTTTATCTGGTGTTCTTCTAAATCAGGACGCGGCTGATCTTCTAGGGAGCAATCGAAGAAGAACGTGAGGCTCTCGAAGGAGTCGGTGTAGTTCAGCCACTCTTGGCCGAATGAGACGTTGTGGCTGACTCTGGGGCAACTGTTGACGGGGAGCACGTCGGCGTCCCTGAGAATGATGGTGTGATCGTCGTAGGAGATGTTCAGGATGGTGTAGATGTCTTCTTCGAGATAAAGGACCGGGGTCTTCCTTATCCCATCGCTCTGGCAGAAGATCTTCAAATCGGTGTAGCCGCACGAGTAGTAGGATTTGTAATCAGGGGTTGGTCGTGTTGCGTCTGACAGATAGAATGGATACCTGATGTCAACGCCGCCACACATGAACGACTCCGAGCACATGGAATCGTCGTAGCTGGGCGGAAGGAGGGAGCCATGCGAGACATGGACGCCGAGGAAGAGGACGACGAGCAAGCGTGAAAGGTGAGCCATGGCGAATGTCAGAAGAGGCAGGGGAATTTGGCTAGTTCCGTTCTAGTCTTAGCTGTATATACAGTGTGGACTTTGACCAGGTTTAGGCGTTTAGCAGAAAGTTTGGCCTTGAGGTGGGGCACACTCCGTGGTTCCCTGCACTAACCCAGTTAGAGCGATCAGCCTGCAAGACTGGTTTCGATGATCCTGCAGCTTCTATGAAACCAGGTGCGAGTGCGCTCAGAAAATGGTTTTAAGGTCCACCGCCAAAAAGTACAAAAGAATTTTTTTTAGGATCAGTAAAAACGTTTGATGGAGACATGAATCCATCAGGCACTTGTGCTACTTCCGAACGTTGTTCTGCTTGCCGGTAAAATAACGCCAATGTTCAGGTCAGTTATCCATTTTTGTTAGACAAATCATTCTAGCATTTGCCACATGAGTTGCTCGCGGGAGCATCAGACCAAAACAAAAACAGTGCATTAACGACATTGCCAACAAAAACGAGGCTCGTGTAGTGAAATCCCAAGCAAGCAAAAGTAAGTCAACGAGATGTAAACGGACCGGATCCAGGGGCGGAGGCAGGATCTGCAATCAAGGGGGCCCAGCAGTGATAATCTCCACATAAGGGGGGCCAGACAGGTTAATTGGAGAGTAATTAGGCACATAATCACCTCTTAAATACATCTAAACCATGGATTTCTTCATTATGCACCGTGGCATGGGGGGGGGGGGGGGGGGGGGGGGGGGGCAGGGCACCTGCTGGTCCCCCCTAGCTCCGCCACTGACCGGATCATACTTTGTCGTTACCTTATTTTTGTTGTCGGATTCGGTCGGGAGCGGGAAAGGACCGGTTATAGATTCAGAAGCAGATATACGAGATCAAGGAGTCAAAACAGAAACGAAGCAGATTCGTAGCTGAAACGATATTAATTGGATAGTTAAACGTATATGTACATTGACAAACAATACAATCAAAAAAGTGTTTGATAGCCTATTAGACAAACAAAGTTGTACTTCATAGTTGATACAATTATATGTAAGTGAGATTATGTTGAACGGAGGAACTCGGTCACTCACGAACAACTAATTATTCAAGATCAACACACTTTTCAGACGAAAGTCGGATTATTCGGTTTAAAACCACTGGATAATCCTAACTAACTTTAGGACAATACATGTTTCGATGCATTTTGGCGTACCATATCCGGGTTGTCACTACGGAATCGAATATCATTACCCGTCAGATTCCTTCGAATCGAATATGGATTTTTTTTATACGGATCCGAAAGCGAATTCACGTGAAAATTTTCCTATCTGGTTACATCCTAATGGTACCGCATTGATCTGTGGTCGGGGCGCCATTGTAGAAGCAGTTGAACCCCATCCATTCATTTGTGTGGTTGTTTCAGTAGCCGCACCGTCTACCGGAATTCTCCCATTCACCGCACCATCTGACGGAACGCTCCCATGCGCCGCACTGCTCAGAGTGCAGGCTGTATTTCAGTTCAATCCCGCCCATCAGCATATCTTCTTGCCGGAGGCATTTCCCACATGTCCTTTTTATCGACATCCAACACCCCAAATATTCCTATATTCATTCTAAGCCTCTTTTGCTGTGCCAAAATAAAACAACTCTCTTTTATGGAAAATGATCTTGAGGCTCGAAAATTTAAAGACAAACAAAATTAGTTTCATGTTCACCGCTTTCTCTAAATCGTGCTCTAGAAAGAGGATAGTGTCATTAGCGTACTGAAGTATGGAGACTACTCCCTCGACAAGGTGCGGAACGAGCATGCATACTATTTTTTTCTCCCACAATCTATTTCTAATTATCCTGATGTTTTTCCTTCTTATTTTTCACAAGCATGCATTTCCATCATGCGTGGGACATCGACAATGTGCTAGTCAACACTAATATATTAATTGGAGCACCATCTTACTCGTTTACTGCCTTTGTCCCGGTGCAAATGGCGTCTCCATTTCCCTTTTTAAACTTTGAGCACCAATTTAACCAATAATACACATGCCACTTGTTATAACACTTATACAATGAGAAACTTTATTTGAATATAGGTTCAGTTGTATAACTTTCTTCGTGACATACTATCTATATTGCGTTGATCAAATTGAGGGTCAAACATACTATCTTTTTTTATTATGGTTGATTCATGTAGCCACTTTGGATGATCCTTGAGATGTAATAATTTAAACACACTACTTTGCTACTGTTTGATATTAATATAAAAGATATGTGCATCAAAGGTTGGATCTTTGCTCCCATTTCGAAAAAAACATAGACCACAAAAAACATGTGCACCACCTAGGGACGAACTTCGTAGTTAATTTAGTTGCGCCAGATCTGTCTTGTTTTCCGTTGTAGTGAAACTAAATAAGCAAATGTCAGTCTTTTGCCCATAATTTAGTGTCCCAGAAAAACACTTAGGCTTATATAACTTTGAGTAGAGTCGGCCTCAAAATTAACTCCTCTACTATATTCCAACACAACCATCTTCAGCACCCCGGATAAAGTTCCTCCATACATATCACCTCAAGTCTTAATTTCTCAAGGAAAATTCCGCATCAATTATTCCCCATGGCATATATCAATAATATAAATACTTCCACATTGAGTTAAGTAAACATAATAATCATGTTGAATAAAACGTTTAAAGCCATCCGACATGAAAGACTCAATCCTTGCCTTTGATATCCTTTTGGTCCATTGTTTGTAGAAGGGGTTAATCCTTGATGTTACCATCGATATTGTTTTTTATCCATTTTTTCTGGACCAGTCAGCATGAGTTCTACTTTTTCATTAAGTTGAAAGAAAGTATAGCCGGCTTAGTTAGGGAAAGCGGCAAAATATACAGTGTGCCCTGAGCCCCTACTAGGCAACCAAGCAACTGACACCAAGGACAAATGTTCCACCAAAACACCAACAAAAAAGTACTGAAGCTAGCTTACAGGGTACATTGTCATTGGGGAACATTCTCTTCGTGTCGTGGAAACCTCGCATCTGCGGTTGACGAGCCATATCCGGCATGACCCGCCAAGAGGCTCAAGGAAACCTCAATAGGCTCATGAAAGGAGCATGGAGGATGGCTGGCCCAATGTGCAGAACAATATTTCCTACATCCCAACAAGCATGCAAATACTAGTAGGCATATCAAAACTAAGCTCGACGTGCTTGTTATTTTATCTGCAAATAGGAGGGGAAACATTAAGAAGGATTGCAACAACATTTACTCTACAACATCACTCAAAATGGAGGAAATTCGAATGAGAGAACTTAACATTCCTTCATAACTTTACTATTTGTGTAATGGATGTCTGGTAAATATAAATGGCAGATGCTTTTCCTATTCAGTAAGATGGGAGAAAGTAAAAATAAAAGTGTTTACATATGATGCAGAGGCCAAAGTTTTGCCTCCTTTTCAAGAATAAAAGTGTGCCTTCGTATCAGAAATATCAAGACCAGCTACGTCTCACAAAGTATGAGCAAATAGCTCGGCTGGTAAGATACTTATTCATGTTTAAACTCAAAATTTAATTTGCTAGGAACTTGCATTGCCATTCAAATGGTCGTTGCTAATGTTTTAAGTGTATATATGGTGCTAGCTGCAGGTTTACAGTTCATTCTAGGGATCAAACCTTGTAACAAGCACTTTCGTATTTACATCCAGTATCTTGTGCTCCTAATTGTATGATAATAATACGCATGGAAAAATTTCGGAAATATAACAGTCAAGTTGGAAATAAGAATGTCGCTTACACAATTTTTGTCTCTTCAAGCGTAAGGAGTGTGCATCCCCTGCAATATTTTACCAGAATGTGTATGCATGAGTGGATGAATTGTAAATTTAGTGAAATTTATGGAGCTTGTAGTATATATACTTATGTACGATGGCTTAACAATGCCATCAGATTAATCCCACATAAAGGTATGATGGAGTTGCAAAGATAAATCTAAATATCTTGTTCCTACTTTTATTAATTCACTTAAAACATGGCCTAGTTTATAAACTTTCACCTCTAGGATAACTTGCAAATCGAATCAAGGGTGTTTCTCTAATGATCTCATTTTTCAAAATCAACCGGTGTAGAATGTTGAAAAGTACCTTTTAAACTCATAGCTAAGGCTTATGCCTCTAGGCTATCCCTGGCAGTGCACCACCTGGTCATAGATCCCTCTCAAACTGCATTCATCAAGGGGAGGTTCATTTTTTATAGTGCTATGGCGCGCCACGGGATTATTCATGAGCTGCATTCTCTTCAGTCTAATGAAATATTCTTAAGATTGACTTTGAGAAAGCTTACGACCGTTTCCGCTTGTCGTTTCTTAGAGAAGTGTTGATGTGCAAAGGCTTTGAAGCTGGGTACAGTCACATGATCATGTAACTGGTTGCAGGCAAAGACGGCCATCTCCATAAACGGGGAGGTGGGACCCACTTCTGTAATTAGTGTGGCGTGCGACATGGGGAATCCTATTTCTCCACTGTTCTTTGATGTTGTTGTTGTTGATGCATTCACGGCTATCCTTCAAAAATTCTGTGTGACTAGGGATAATTACGGGTGGTCCCGTACTTAATTCTTGGTGGTGTTGCGCACCGAGGACAAAATGATCATGATCCAGAAATCGGATGTAGATCATGCTAATTCGAAGTTTTTCGTCGTCTGTTTTGAGTTGCTATCTAGTCTAAAGATCAATTTCCATGGTCATTGATATGGGCTCTTCTCCTACATATGTGCCACGATGCAGTTGTGGCTTATGCTAGAGATATTTGGACCTAGCGCTTTCTGTCTAAAAAATGCGACATGCTCATTCCTTCTAGTTAGTTTTGGAAATAAGTGTCTTCTAGGTTATCATGTTGCACCAGATGAATGTTTTTTTGATTCGTGATGGGTGAGTTGGTAATGCGTCCGATGAGATTAACATCAATGTGAAGGAGTTGGCGAATTGTATGTGGTACCTGATATGTACGACGGTCGATACTGAAGAGGAATCTTAGACTGAAACGGGTGGTAGGACTGAAGCTGAAGCCTGATCGGTGGGAAGATGGTGATTTAAATTGATGTCTCTGTTATGTGATGTCCATCGCCTAGTAAGACTAACTAAGTAAGGTGCCATTTTTCTTTCACATGTGCTCCATGGTATGCTGTACGCAATAGGTCTGAACTCAAACACGAATTGAGCGGTAATTTGTTTACGTCTTAACTAGGAAGAAAATTTGGGCTCGAGCACTCTTGCCTTGGTTCTCTAATCAAGATCACTTAACGTATATTTGTAGCCACCTAGCTTATGCACACCTCAATTTAAGTTCTTACTTACTACTCCTCCCTAGGTCTGTGGAAGTCTGGCACTCAGAAATACTGTGCTTAGCAATCTGAGAGTGACAGAACGAAACAAAACATCGGTATCAACATTGAAGACTCAGCTGTGTGCTACCAACTTGGCACTGACCGGGAAGACCCTTTGAAGCTGATGGGAGGTTGTCATCCTATGCCGTCGTGTACAGTTCGTCTGACTTGGTAAGCCGTGTCTGAATGCAAAATTTAGAAGTTAGATATGCCAGTTCTATTTTTCTCTGTTGTTTAGTGTATTTTGATTGGTCTGACTCTTAATGGAGGATTTCTAGAAACATATCGGTCGTAATCAAACCGGCCGGTCTACCGATGGCAAGCTCCCCTGGCCGCAGGGCTCACTACAGGCGTTCAACACGCAAGACTTGGACTCGCGACACGCAACCGCGCGGGAAATTCTTTTATATGGCAGAAAAATCTTTTATGATCAGCAGCCACCACGGCGAAGACGTGCGCGTGGTTCGTCAAGCAAATTCCTGATCAGATCGACCAAGGAAACCATGTAGGAGGAAGGAGCAAATTACATACCGCACTGGCGCTCGTTAGCGCCATCGTCGCAGAGACAAGCGAACTCCGTGCCGCCGTGCTCCTCGATGCGTCCGTATCTGCACCGGCCGCCGGAGTGCTCGCATGTGCCGCACTGCTCGGATTTGGCGTCGTAGCGCATCTCGAACCCGCGGCTCAGCGCCTCGCCGAGCGACGGGCCGTTGGCCAGACGTTGCAGACTCTGCCGCACCGGCGTCGTCACCGCCTCCTCGCAACCATACCCGTGCGCTCTGCCCGTGACCCCGTCATCCGGGAGCACGTACCAAGTCGTGTTCTGCTCCGGGCAACCGTCAAGTTTCACGGCGGAGGGCCGGGGAACGCTGGCCTTGCAGTTGTAGAGCATGGTGAGCTTGGAGTTGGAGGCTGTGAGCTGCAGCCAGGAGTTGGGGTCCGGGGAGAGGCTGAAGCTGAGCCGTGGGCAGGTCGTGTTCCACGCGTCGGCGTCGGCGAGGAAGACGGTGCGACTGGCGTAGTCGATGCGCAGGACTCGGTACTGGTGGAACTGGACGTCCATGATCGGAGTGTTCTCCTTGCAGATTATGCCGAGGCCCGGGTAGCCGCAGTTGGGGCCTGAGTTGGCGAGCCAGAACGGGTAGGTTATGCTATGCCCGCCGCAGGTGGCGTTGCTGCAGGAAGCGGTGTAGGCGTCGGCTGCGGCGAAGAGGAGCAGAACGGCCGGGAGGAGCAGACGATGCATGGTAGGGTGGACCATTGAGAGATGGAGGAAGAAGAGACCAAGAGGCAAGAGGAATGACAGCTTATGTAGTGGTTGGTGAGACGATGCTCCATGGCAGAGGAGCGAGGGAGTAATGACGAAGTCGTGCTGCTACCTGCTAGGAATCGAGATCGGTGGTTCCATCGGACGTGGAAATTTGGTGCCATACGACCACGAGTCAACGAAGCAGCTAATCCATTCGACGACCTTTCTCATTTCGTTCCCTTCCGTGATTCCAAATTGCGATTACCTGTCGCTTTGTGCACAATGGCGGGACTTGTTGTCATGAGTTCACAATCCAGCTTCTGGAGTATCTTAGAATTATGGAACGAGGAAATTTTAGGAACATGCGTGCTCATGGAACCATCGGCACATACAAATGAAATGGGTCGACCACCAGGAGAACCGCCTTCCCTCAAATAAAGCAGGAACAGTATAGTTTAATAATAAAAAAAATTGAAACAAAGGCAAAACCTTTGCCTTATATATTAATTAAGAAGAAGGTGTCCGGTTTATTATGGAAGAAACCGGGCGAAAACCATACAACGAACACCGATAAACAACATCACAGGGAGTAGCCACACAACCAAACAACTACTCGCCCAACCTATCACAACCACGAACGACAACACGACAATCTCGAATGGGCTCAACAATTAAGAAAAGGCTGAAGATTTCCATGCGAAGCCAAGCTTCTTCCTTGCCCTCCTTCTGAGAGACTTCTCCACCTTCATGAATACACCGTCTGAAACTGTCCCCGCCAAGACGAAAGCAATATCCTTGCCATATCCAAGGCAAGCCGCCTCCAAATCGACAAACAAGTCGCAAACCTCTTTGCCAAACAGGGCCTCTGAGTTAGGCACCAACATA
The DNA here is from genome assembly GCA_947311845.1 of Poa pratensis. Lineage (NCBI taxonomy): Eukaryota > Viridiplantae > Streptophyta > Magnoliopsida > Poales > Poaceae > Poa > Poa pratensis. Next base: position 15,022,084 of record CAMZMU010000061.1, on the reverse strand, counting down.
GCTATCTCATCGACAAACTGGTCACTCAAGGATGAGAAAGTGACGGAACCAACAAGACCTCCACTATCGATAGAGGAGGGCAGTTGGGAGGACTCGGACGGAGGTGGGGATGGCGCAAAGTCCACCGCCAAAGGCTCCAATAGGCCCAACTCAATTGGAAGCACCATAGATGATTCCCCACAATGATCATGTAGCTCAGGCAAGATCTCCACAACTGGAGCCACAACCTCGGTGGCAATAACCCTTCTAAGGATAGACGACGACGCATGCAGAGCACGGGGAGAAAATTCTCCAAAGCAGCATTCGGACCCCTCATCAACAGAACCAATCTGAACCTCAGGTGGCAGAGGCACAACCGACGCAACCTGAAGCTTGGCAAGAGCGTCGTGGACCTCAGAGCGAAGCAGCTCAATCTTCTGAAGGACCTCCATGCGTAGCAGGGCAAACTGGTACTCCACAGTAGAGACTGGAAAGGCGTTGGCGTTGAAATCCTTGCAACACGGTTGCACCGCAGCACGCAACGACGAGTGGCCCACAACCTCGGCCCCACTCTGAAGCGACGAGGGACGACGAGGCTGAGCGGAGGGAGAACGGCTTTGCTGACAATCAGCACGAGCATCCGGAGAACAGGCCCGAGCACTTGGAGAGCGAGAACGAGCAGCAGGAGAGCGCGCACGACAGAAACGCTCCCGGTGACCAGGACGACGGCATCGGATGCATCTGAAGGGCCCGCGACATGTGCAGACCTGGTGGCCACGCTCGAGGCACCGAAAACACCTCCCTCGAGCCCAACGCTTGAATGCGAGACCCCGATCGAGACCTTCTTCCCGAAGCGAAGACAATGGGGCGCGGTCCGGACGGCCGTCCCGACCCACCTGCACCCAACCATCCTCATAATCTAGAGCGGCACCAGCAGCAGCAGAGAGGCCGCCGCAGGGCTTCACAGGCACCTCCTCAACATGGCGCACATCAAAGTCGTCGTGAACCGAGCTAGAAACAACCAGCACTTCATCGTCCTCGACGGAGCCCAAAAAAGAAGCATCAACAGGAAGTGGCACCTCCGCAACCGGGCCGCCCGAGGCAGCCGTCGACAGCGACAAGGACCCGAGGCCCTCTACAACCACGGCAGGGTCGGACCCATGCCCCCCATCCGACAGGGGAGCCGAGGCGGCAGGCGACGGGGCCAAGACGGCTGCAGCCCTGGAGCGCTTGATCAACATCGGCGTAGCTTTTACTGGCTGGAGCAAGGTGGTCGTCGACGCAGCAGCCGCCGGCAGGAGCAAGGTTGATGTCGATGCAGCTTCTACCGCCTTGCAGTTCGGAAGGTGAGCAGCAGCGGGAGGAGGTTCTTCAAACGCAACCTTGCGGAAGTGGCGCACTTGACGCATCAGCCCACCAACGGCAGGTTCGGACCTGCGGCGAGCGAGGGTGGCCATGGCAAGCTCTACGGCTGGAATCCGAAGCGGAGAGGATGTGGCCGCGGCCTCGAGAGCTTCACCAGTGCAAAGCCCGGCGACGGGGCTGCCGGAGGCGGCGGCGGCATGCCGTCCTGCCGGGGCGGCACTGGTGAGGACGACGGAACCAGGGACTCCCTTGACGCGGTGACGGAGCGTCGTACACGGACGAGCTGAGCAGACGCAGAACTTGACGCAACCAGCGGGTGGAGGAGGCAGACCGGCGGCAGGGCGCGAACGGAGTACACGGACGGAGGAGAGAGGCGGCATGCGGCGGCCGGCACGAGCGCGGTGGAACCCGAGCCCGTCACATGTCGAGCTCTGCAGGACCCGGCGACGGCGGCCCCGGACTCCGAGATGGGCGGAAAGAGGGCACCGAGATGACTCCGAATCTGGCTGGGGCGGACGCAGAGGAGGCCGGAGTTGGGAGATCAGCGAGGCGGCGCAGCGTCGTCCCTGGACGCGGCCATGGTCGCGGGAGCTCTCGTTCCTATTTCGAGTTGTTACTTTGCAAAACTTGGAATTTTTGTATAGTTTAATAATAACACTGAACAAACAATAAGGTAACACAATATACTTCCTAACATCACACGACACATTATGTTTATCATCAAGTATTTTACATTCCATAGTGAGGGTATCATAGCTAGTATCATGCATATTATGTTGGCAAAAAGATGATGTGGCACAACAATTAATGAAGAAAGAAATGGTTGTGGTATCTACCTATGTTACGGTATCATAACACATAAAAATAAAATTTTAATAGCAAGTAGATCTTGTACACATATTTGTATTGGGATTCTACAAAACAATAAATAGCATGTGGCTATGATACTACTACATGATACTATGCATTATATGGGTAGTATCATACACTAATATCATATGCATGATACCAATGTATGATACTCCCCACTATGGCTAGTCTAAACTGGGAACCTGCCTTCTCTTGTTTGTTGGAGTCAATAAATGTTACGTCTCGATTGTGTATTTCAAGTTTGGTTCATTGGAGTACTAGATACTTTAAGCATCCAACATGCTACAAATAACTCAGAAGTCACAATGACAATTTGACTAGCACAAGTAGGCATTTGCAGTGTTGTCTTGTTCACCACGGACGCGGACTTTTGGCACATGGAGACACGCGAGGAGGGAATCCAATGGCTCCTGAGAGCTTCGCGATTAGTAAACAAAATAGCGTTTCCGAGCGGCCGATCGTATCAATACGGAGCGCTGACGTCGTAGGTACATCTTAGAACGACATCTAGCAGGGTACATTTAATATGTAGCTTTAACACGCATGTGCATTAAAAGTTTGGCGACATTAATTTAATCGTGGTGAAATTGATTAGGCAACTTAAATGTGGTGACACGTGGGTACAACACAACTTAAATATGGTTTTTTAAATCCGAATATTTTTTAAATTTGAACATTTCCTCACCATTTACAACATTTATAACATTTTTATAAAAAAATGAAATTTCTGAAATCATTAAATATTTAATAAGAATATTTAACTAGTATTTAGAAAGCATTAAAAAATATATAATTGGAAATATTTGAAAAAATGATGACATATTATAAATTAAATATTTTCTAAATGTGTGGAATTACGAGAAAATTAAATATTAATATTTATTATAATTTGAACATTTTTTAATATAAATATTTAACTGGTATTTAGAAAACATTTAAATATTTTACTAGAAAAATATTTGAAAAACAATTATGAAATATTGTAAAATAAAACATTTTCTAAATATCTGAAATTTCAGGAAAAATAAAATATTTAATAAAATACTTTATAAGTCTGTACATTTTTATAAATATCTGGAATTTCCGAAAAAATTAAATATTTAATATGATTATTTAACTAGTATTAGGAAAACATTTAAAATACTTAATTGTATAATATTTGAAAAATTATAACATATTGTAAAATTAAATATTTTATAAATATCCAAAATTTCTGAATAAAAATGTTAATATTTATTAAAATTTGAACATTTTAAAATATAAATATTTACTAGTATTTCGAAAACATTTAAAATATTTAATTGGAAAAGTATTTTAAAAATTATGACTTACCGTAAAATTAATTTGTTTTCTAAATATCAGAAATTTCTGAAAAAATAAAATTTATTAAAATATTTGATATTTTTTAAAAAAGTGAACCGTTTTCAAAGTACGAAAACTTGCTTTTTTCAATTGTTCGAAGCATTTATTTATTACAAAACATTTATTCAATTTTTAAACATTTATTCAAATTTATGAAACATTTATTTATTTTAATGAAAATCCATTAAAAAATTAAAAAATAAGTTGCACATGGAAAATAGTAATAATGAAAGTTTTATGAAAATATTTTTGATGTCACAAATAGTCATAATGAAAATATGCATGAAATATTTGTGGTTTCAATACCATTTTCAAAAGTCGAATTTCGAACTTTTTGAAAATAGGCATGAAAAATATCCAACATTGATCTTGTTTTGAAGGTCTCCTCAACAAGATCTCAAATATAAAAAATATCAAAAATCGGACATACGTTTCAAAAGTTATAACCGATACAATGTTGGCAAATAAGATTGAAAGTGATGGGTGGGTGAATAGAATAAAATATAGTTAATCTCTTGATTAAGTTAATGTGAGGCTATATGTATCTCATTTATTGCTCGCTGGGTTAGCTTTATTGTGACACTGCATCTCATTTATTGATGGGTGACATCACCACGTGGTTGTCCGGCCGGCCGGAGCGTATTATACGGTGTGCATACGCGTGGGGATACGGAGGGAAAGCTGATCAGGCACGTTGGTTAGTTGTGAAGGCAATGGTGAGATATGGGGTGGGTGCGTCGCCAGGAGCCACAACGCATTTTCGTGTTCACCACATGGTATAACTCGTTGTATCTACAGAGTCTTAGGTCATTCAATGATTTCAATTCCTGACTCCTCTAAGGATGTAGCTCAGCCTCCTTCACCGCCTCTCCTTACTTCCAAGAAGCCCATGCCCTTCATCACACTGGTAGTACATAAGTTAAAGGTAACGCTAAAAGGTTACCTATTTTAATGGGGAGCCGTCAAGTGCAAATTATAAAGGAAACATGCTGACAGGCAAAGTCATCCACCGAACATAGACACTACCGCACCTCCAATCTTTTCACGTTGGCAAACACTTCTACACATCGTAAAATAATCCAGCCATGCCGATGGAAAATCAAGTTGCAGCGAAGATTGCTGCTACTATGATCTGCAGTGAACCAGATAAATAACAAAATAGACTCAATTTATCTCAGGGACATGGGCGGAGCAAGACTAGTACTTGGGTGTACAAATGTACACCCATTATGTTTGGCAAAAGCTTTGTATATCTACGTATATAAGGTAAAACTATGATATACATAGATATACAAAGCTTTTATGGTGGTAAATGTACATAAATTAAATAAGGTTAAACTACGATTTATGGTGGTATATGTACATCCATTATCTGGATTTTGGCTCCACCACTGCTCAATCACCAGGAGACAAATATGCAATTCACCCACATCATCTCCAATTGAAAGGGTACAATTAGCTGCCGCGGAGGGATTTTTGAACAACCATTGTATAAACATCTAGAAGAAAGACAAGAAGGCTCCATGTACATTGCAGAAGAATACATGCTGCTGTAAGCAACTAACCAAAACATGGAAGCACCAGATTGTACATTGAACCAGTGGTGTATCTTATGTGGGGGGGCACGTGCCCCCCCCCCCCCCTTCCTTCTCCGGCCCTACTCTTACACGTGTTTGGCTTTTAGATACAAGACATAAATGGTAGAGCTACAAGAAAATATCTAAAGTTACCTATTTTAATGCACAGCCATCAAGTGCAAGTTATAAAAGAAACATGCTGACATGCAAAGCCATCCGGCAAACGCAAACAGTACCACACATACAGTCTTTCCCGTTGGCAAACACTTGTGCACATCGTAACATAATCCAGCCATGGCGATGAAAACAAGTTGCAGCAATGATTCAGACTACTATGATCTGCAACGAACCAGCTAAACATCAAAATATACTCAATTTATCTCATTCGGCAGGAGATAAATATGCAGGTCACTGATACGTCTCAAATAAGCCTGTTCATTGTTTGGTCTCAAAACCGGTTAAACCGGGAGACCAGCCCGCACCGGACCACATCTACGGTGTACAACGGTTTCGATGGTCTCCGGACTGAAACCGCAAGCAGAAATTTTTTTAGCTGGTTTGAGACGGTGTCAAACTGAGCAAACCAATCAAACCGCATACAGACCTCCCTGGGGGAAGCACTTGCCGCACGGACGCGCCGGCCGCCGAAGAAGTCCACCGTCTTCTCGTCGTACAGCGAGGGTCCTGAAGAACGCCGGCCGGCCGCGAGCTAGCCGAGGCATGGAGAAGCCACCGCAGTCCACCATTTACGGCCGGCGGCCGGCGACCTTAATAAATCCACACCGTGCTGGACTGCTTGTACAGGGACACGGTGGCGGAAGGGTACGGCATGGAGACACCATCGGGCGAGGCTGGCACGCTGCCAAATCCATGGCAGAGCAACGCATCCCCGCCGCCTCTCCACGGAGGAGTCACGTCGGAGGAGCTGCCGTGCGACCTTGTCCAGGGAGAACTACCGCGCGGCCTTGATTCGCTGTGCGTGACCAACATCCGCGGACGCGCTGCCAGAAACTGCAGGAATTCTTCTCTTCGCCGGCCGGCAGGCCGGCAGCCGTTTCTCCTCGAGAAGCACAGCTACTGCAGCACCGCGACGGAGATGGACGCCACCGACGGCTTGAACGCCGACTAACAGGATTAATTCAGATACAGTCATCTTCGGCCGCCGGCGACCGCTACCGCTGGACCAGAGCATGGCGGCGGAGAAAGAAGCCCGACCGCACTGGAGGAAGCTGGCCGGCGGCGAAGGTCTGAGACGGCGCGCGGAGGTCCCGGGCGGCCCGCGAAGGCAGGAGCGGCCGCCCTGGAGGAAGCCGGCAGGCGGCGGTACTAGCATGGCGGTGGGGACCACAATCAGGCGCGGCGGGGGAGGTGAGCTGTCTGCCGGCGGGAGAGGCGCGGTGGCCGGCGGCGGGGGAGGCGAGCAGAGGGAGTTGGGATCGGGCGTTCGTGTATTGTCTATCTTCAGTTGGTTCCAAACCGCGAAACTGTGTAACCAGACCGAACCAAACCACCGTATCAGGTCCTCTCTTAACAGTTTAAACCAGACCAAACTGTTTAAAACCAGTCGCAATGGTCTGGTGTGAGGAACCCGTACAAACCAGCTTAAACCGGGAATGCCCAGGGTTAGTCTCAAACGTATCTATAATTTATGATGTTCCATGTTGATATTATACCAATTGTTACATGTTTTATATACACTTCATAGCATTTTTATGCATTTTTGGGACTAACCTATTAACAAGATGCCACAGTGCCAGTTCCTGTTTTCTGCTGTTTTTGTATTCCAGAAAAGCTAGTCTGGAAATATTCTCGGAATTGGACGAAACTTGGACAGAACCTCCTATTTTTCCAACACGAACACGGAGTCCAAAGGAGAGACGGAGGGGAGCCACGTGGCAGCCACACCATGGGGCCCGCGGCCCCCCCTGCCGCGCCGTGGGGTGGTGTGGGGCCCACGTGGCTCTGCAGCCGCCGCCCTTTCGCCTATTTATTCCTCCGACGCGAAAACCCTAAATACCCGAGCCATTATCCACGAAAAGTTCCAGAGACGCCGCCGCCGTCAACCCTAGCTCGGGAGGGTTCAGAAGCTCTTCCCGGCACCCTGCCGAGAGGGGAATCATCACCGGAGGGCTCTACATCACCATGCCTGCCTCCGGAGTGATGCGTGAGTAGTTCATCCTTGGACTACGGGTCCATGGCAGTAGCTAGATGGTTGTCTCTCCACTTTATGCTATCATGTTTAGATCTTGTGAGCTGCCTATCATGATCAAGATCATCTTATTGTAATGCTACATGTTGTGTTTGCTGGGATCCGATGAATATTGAATACTATGTCAAGTTGATTATCAATCTATCTTATATGTTATTTATGATCTTGCATGCTTTCCGTTACTAGTAGATGCTTTGGCCAAGTAGATGCTTGTAACTCCAAGAGTGAGTATTTATGCTAGATAGTGGGTTCATGCCTCCGGTAATCTGGGAGAGTGACAATAACTTCTAAGATTGTGGATGTGCTGTTGCCACTAGGGATAAAATAACCGATGCTTAGCTTAAGGGTGCGCCGTTAGGTCTAATGCATTTGTTTACATTACGCACATTACTTAATGCAATTATCCGTTGCTTGCAACTTAATACCAACGGGGAACTCGGATGACAACCTGGCGGTGGATTATTAGTCATAGACGCTGTTGGATAACGGTCTATGTATTTTGTCGTAATGCCCACATGAATATCATAGTAATCATCATGTCATATATATGCATTGTCATGCGCTCAATATTTTGTCAATTGCCCAGCTGTAATTTGTTCACCCAGCATGTTAGTTATCTTTTATGGAGAGACACCACTAGTGAACTGTGGACCCCGGTCCATTCTTTTACACTGATAATACAACCAACTGCAAACATTGTTCCTTTTCATTCTCTGCAATTTACTACTGTTTTCCACACCATACGTTTAATCCTTTGTTTTCAGCAAGCCGGTGAGATTGACAACCTCACTGTTTCGTTGGGGCAAAGTAGTTTGATTGTGTTGTGTGCAGATTCCACGTTGGTGATCAGCGGCGCCACCAACAACCTTCAGAAGTGATTTCTTGCTCCTACTGGTCGATTAAACCTTGGTTTCATACTGAGGGAAACTGCTGCTACACTGCTTCATACCTTCCTCTTGGGGTCTCCCAACGAACGTGTGATCCACGCAATCAAGCATTTTTTCTGGCGCCGTTGCCGGGGAGCAAGAGGATTTCTGCAAGGGGAGTTTCACGCTTCCAATCTCTTTACTTTGTTATTGTCTTGCTTAGTTTATTTTTATTTAGTCTTGTTTGCTTTATTTATCAAAAACACAAAAAAATTAGTTACTTTTATTTTCAAGTTGTTATCTTTCTGTTTTGTTTTAATTTTGCTAAAATGAGTACCCCTGAGAACACTAAGTTGTGTGATTTCACTAGCACGAACAACAATGATTTCATTAGTACACCTATTGCTCCACCTGCTTCTAACGCAGAATTCTATGAAATTAAACCTGCACTTTTAAATCTTGTTATGAAAGAGCAATTCTCTGGTGTTAGTACTGATGATGCTGCTGCTCACCTTAATAATTTTGTTGAACTTTGTGAGATGCAAAAGTATAAGGATGTAGATGGTGATATTATTAAACTGAAACTTTTTCCTTTCTCTTTGAGAGGACGTGCTAAAGAATGGTTGCTATCTTTGACTAGAAATAGTATTGATTCATGGACTAAATGCAAAGATGCTTTCATAGGAAAATATTATCCTCCTGCTAAGATTATATCTTTGAGAAGTAGCATTATGAATTTCAAACAATTTGATAATGAGCATGTTGCTCAAGCTTGGGAGAGAATGAAATCATTGGTAAAGAATTGTCCCACCCATGGACTGACTGCTTGGATGATCATCCAAACCTTTTATGCAGGATAAATTTTTCTTCAAGAAACCTATTGGATTCGGCCTCTGGAGGTACCTTTATGTCCATCACTTTGGGTGCTGCAACAAAGCTTCTTGATGATATGATGATAAATTATTCTGAATGGCACACCGAAAGAGCTCCACAAGGTAAGAAGGTAAATTCTGTTGAAGAAATCTCTTCCTTGAGTGATAAGATTGATACTATTATGTCTATGCTTACAAATGGAAAAATGCATGTTGATCCAAATAATGTTCCTTTAGCTTCTTTGGTTGCTCAAGAAGAGCATGTTGATGTGAACTTCATTAAAAATAATAACTTCAACAACAATGCTTATAGGAATAATTTTGGTAATAACAATTATAAGCCCTATCCTTTTAATAGTGGCAATGGTTATGTTAATTCTTATGGTAATTCCTACAACAATAATAAGAGTGTACCCTCTGATCTTGAAGTCATGCTTAAGGATTTTATTAGTACACAAACTGCTTTCAATAAATCTGTTGAGGAAAAGTTTGGGAAAATTGATGTTCTTGCCTCTAAAGTTGATAGTCTTGCTCTTGATGTTGATTTGTTAAAAATTAAAACTATGCCTCATGATGTTAAAGAGAGCAAAACTCTCAATGCTATACAAGTTAAAATTGATAATAATGTGAGGATGTTAGCTGATTTACATGCTAGGTGGGCAAGAGAGGATGAAATTGCTAAAAAGAATAGTATTGCTAGAGTTTATACTATTACTACTACTGAAAATGCTATAAACTCAAGTGTTAACAAACCTCCTACTATCAATGGTAAAGTAATTGGTGTTGGCAATGTCTCTACTTCTGTTGCAAAACGTTTAAAATTGCCTGAAAACACTGAAACTGTTCCTGATAAAAGTGCTGAAATTTTTCGAGATGTGGGAGACAATGGTCCCATTACTTTGATAATAATGATTTTGATTTTGATGGTTGCAATATTTCTGAAGTAATTAAGTTCTTGCAAAAGCTAGCTAGAAGTCCTAATGCTAGTGCTATAAACATGGCTTTTACTAAACATATTACTAATGCTCTCATGCAAGTTAGGGAAGAGAAATTAAAACATGAAGCTTCTATCCCTAGGAAGTTAGAAGATGGTTGGGAGCCCATCATTAAAATGAAGGTGAATGATTTTGATTGCAATGCTTTATGTGATCTTGGTGCTAGTATTTCTGTTATGCCTAAGAAACTCTATGATATGCTTGATTTAGCACCTTTGGAACACTGTTATTTGGATGTTCACCTTGCTGATAATACTATAAAGAAACCTTTGGGGAGAGTTGATGATGTTTTTATAATGGTTAACAATAACCTTGTCCCCGTTGATTTTGTTGTTTTGGATATTGAATGCAATGCTTCTTGTCCTATTGTTTTGGGAAGACCTTTTCTTAGAACTGTTGGTGCTATTATTGATATGAGAGAGGGGAATATTAAATATCAATTCCCACTCAAGAAAGGTATGGAACACTTCCCTAGAAAGAAGATGAAGTTACCTTTTGATTCTATTGTTAGAGCAAATTATTCTGTTGATGCTTCATCACTTGGAAACACTTGATTCTTACTTTCTGCGCCTAGCTGAAAGGCGTTAAAGAAAAGCGCTTATGGGAGACAACCCATTATTTTATTTCTGCAATTTTTCTTTTCTTTTTGAGTCAAGGAGTTGTTTACTTCTGTAACAATTCCTTTGTATCTTTATTTTATCGCATTGTTGTGCCAAGTATTGCCTCTAATAGGAAGATGATGCTAGATTTGGATTTCTGCGCAGGAACAGATTTCTGCTGTTCACCGTTTTAATTCTGTAAAATCACAGAAAAATTATTTAAATCTGCAAATTTTTGTGCGTGATCCTCAGATATGTACGCATCTTTCGTTAGTTTAATTTTTCACAGTAAGTCGAAAAAATTCGTCTTTACGGACTGTTCTGTTTAGACAGATTCTGTCTTTTATTTTTCGCATTCTCTCTTTTACTAGTGTTGAGTGGAATTCTTTTTTAGGGTGAAGAGCTTCACATAACATCAGTGGCAGTAGTTAATGTTAAAAGTAACGGTCATGTTTGTGTCCTTATAGAACATGTGAGTTTTTGATTGTGCACTAACCCTCTAATGAGAATTACTTTGAGTTTGGTGTGGCGGAAGTTTTCAAGGGTCAAGAGAGAAGGATGATATAATGTGATCAAGAAGAGTGAAGAGCTTAAGCTTGGGGATGCTCCCATGGATCACCCCAGCATATTTCAAGAAGACTCAAGCGTCTAAGCTTGGGGATGCCCAAGGCATCCCCTTCTTCATCAGCAACTTATCAGGTCATCTCTAGTGAAACTATATTTTAATTCTTTCACATCATATGTGCTTTACTTGGAGCGTCTGTGTGCTTTTATTTTCAGTATTTTATTTTTCTTATGGTCAACTTGATTGGACCCCAGCATTCTTGATTGGGAGAGAGACACGCTCCGCTTTTTCATATGAATACTCCTATTCTTCACTTATACTTGTTGAGTATTCTTATCTAGCTATTGCTATGCTTTTAGCTCCTGTTTTGCATGCATCTCTTATTCAGAGCTGTTAGTTCTTTTAAAGAAAGTACTCTCTTGCTTCACTTATAATTGTTTGGAGAGTTTATGTTGAAATAAATTGATTGGTGTTTGGTTGGAACAGAAAATGTTGCATGTGGTAGATGGTATAATGGAAAAAGCTTACATATTCTTGTAGATCACTGTATTGGATAATTTGATACTTGTCAATTGTTTTGAGTTATCAAGTAGTTCATGTTTAAGCTTTTGTATCATGTAGTTAAAACCTATTAATGAAGAACTACCGTAAAGCTCGTTGAAATTTGGTTTGCATGATTGGTATCTCTAAGGTCTAGATATTTTCTAGTAAAAGGGTTTGGTTAACAAGGAAGACAGTGTAGAGTCTTATAATGCTTGCAATATGTTTTCATATAAGTCTTGCTGTGTCGGTTGATATCCTGTGTTTGCTTCAAATAACCTTGCTAGCCTAAACTCTGTACTGAGAGGGAATGCTTCTCGTGCATCCAAAACCTTGAGCCAAAATCCATGCCATCTGTGTCCACCATAACTACCTATATGTGGTATTTCCTTGCCATTCCAAGTAAATTTTTCATGTGCTACCTTTAAACTATTGATGGCCCTTCACGTAGTTACCCCACAACGGCGCCAGAAAACGTCTTGATGGCCCTTCGTGTGATTACCTGCGTGAAAAGTAAATGGGTTAGGTTGAGACTCCAAGTGCAGAGTGTATGTAGTAGTGGAAGACAGTTTTCCCCACGAGGGGTGACTCGAGGGTTTAATATCGAACTCTCGGGGAACCAGTATTTCAGGTGTTATCTCCTTATCCTTCTCTTGAGAACCTGCAACAAAATAAATTGTTTTGTGCCCTCAACCTCACCAAGTGGTTGTCAAGCACAAGGTGTGAGAATGATAATAAAATAAATATGCAAACAGTAGTAAATATGCAATGATGGTAAAATAAATATGCAAGGATGATGGTAGTAATGATAAATGATATTTTTGGGTTTTTTATGATGAATGCAAGATGTAAAAGTGTTTTTGTATTTTCGGATTTAATAATGGCAGCAAACAAAAGTGGTGATAAAAGTGTTGGAAAGGTGTTTCTTATGATTAAAAATGGACCGGGGTTCATGGTTTCACAAATGCACTCTCTCTTGATAACGTGGTAGACAATGGAACACTAAAATTAACATGTAAGATGGCAAGACATGGTTTGACAAGTTATTAATAATATGGGCATCACGTCCTAACATAGAGATCTCAAGTATAAGTTGTTCTCTCTCTTATGCTCCACCAAGATGCGAACTAAATCATAACACCTTAGTAATTAAGATAAATCAGAGCATAGCAATAAGTTCAATGACATGAAGTTAAAATAAGAACATGCTAGATCTAGTCATGGAGATAGTGGCCAAGGTCACATCCACTCTCCGGTAGCATGGTATTTTTGTTTATCCCTAGTGAGGCAACAAAGTAAGGTAGAAAACCCAAGTGGATCGCAGAACTTTCTCTCACGTTCACTGCACTAGCCACCCCCGTTACTCCAACTAATGCACACGTTCCCCTCACATGCTCTCATAAACATGCTTGATCATGACAAGTAAATAAGAACGGGGTACATAATATGCATCTACTTTCATAACTGAAACAAAACCATTGCAATCTCAAACATGTATTAACTCATAATAAAGATCCACCACAAAGGAATTACATAGATGACCGTAATCATGTTCAGCAGCTCATACGGTACTAATTAGTGAAGCTCATAGAGAGGAGAGATACATAAGTTACTTCCACAAACCCATAGTCCAGGGGTGGACTACTCCCTCTTCATCATGGTGTCGGTGGAGATGTTGTTGGAGGGGAAGGAGACCACACCGGCAGCGCCCCGCCGGAGTTTTCCCCCTCCAATCTTCAGCTCCAGGTCTCTGTTTCGTGGTTTCTGTGTTTCGGCGGCGCTCCTTTCGCGAAAGCCCTGGGGGGTCTATATATAGTCGTTTTTAGGTCAAGACGAAGCTTCGGGAAGAAAGATCGACGGCAGCGGAGGCCCGAGGGCCAGTGGGGGTCCCACGCGGTCAGGGAATCTGGCCGCGTGGGCCCACCCCTTTCGGCCTTCTGGTCTCCGTTTCTTCGATTCCTTTGCGCCTACGTTTCGTTCCTTCCAAAAAAGTGATCCCCGTAAAATTTCAGGTCATTTGGACGTCGTTTGGGTCCCTGAAACATCAAAATATAGAAAAAGGGGTTTTCTGACAGCGCAGGGTTAATTCCAGAAAAATGGGGAAGTTGTTAATTATCCCCAAAACTCAATATAAATCATGAATATAACCCTTATATGATGCAAATAACATGGAATAACATGTAATAAAATGTAAAGTTCATGTATGCATTTTACATGCATCAACATCCCCAAGCTTAACCCATGCTCGTCCCGAGTATGAAGGTGATAAAACTAACATGGACTTTGCATTTTAATACTATCAATGGATATCAAAGGTGATTACTATTGCTACATAGAGTCAAATGATTCATTCTTCAAAGGAATAACAATATGCAAGATAAATTATGAAGTGATATCAAATACTCAATGTAAAGATGTTCAATGATAAATTCACAAAGTGTAACATAGAAGAAAGTACTATGGACCAAATGTATGCATAATGAAAAGTAAAAACATCCTATGGTGGTCATAGAGTACTTCTTATGAAAACTGAATATAAAAGGTGGACACTTTGGATAGATAAATAAGTAGAGGTAAAGCATGAATAAGTTTCATCTAACTTCCAAACACTTCTACTTAAGTTAATGCTTGCAATGTGGTAGTCATTGGTGTGGAGCTCTCATTACCCCTATCATAGCATCTTGAATGATTAATGTTTAAAGTGAAAGCAAATATGAGTGGTGTGCTTGACAATGTATTGGTTGAATGTCTCATGTCCCTTGAATACAAGTACCTACACCATGTGTTACTCACTTTGGTCCACAAAGTAAATTCAAATAAAGGTCATTGCAAGTAATAATAGTATCATCAAGAACTGCACTGGGGTACCTCTTGCCCCTTGACATGAACAAGCCCATGTCAAAACAACAAGACAAACAGACAATGAACAATCTCAGCACTCTTTTATTTACTATGGGTATAGCTTTTTATTATGAGGTGCATCACTGAATGAACATTATGGTTATGCTGTAAATTTCCACCATGAATGATGCATGGCTTAGATTAGCGGCCCAGGCATTTCTCTAACCATTTATACAAACTCTTTGAACTTACTAAGTATCCACATTCATTTCACCCATGATAGGCATCCATAAACAAAAGTACATGACATCAACTAAATATAAATAAGTGCAATGTTGAAAGCTTGCCATGTGACAGCACATATGGGCTAACTCCCAACCAAAACAATTGTCAAGCCCACAACTTCATAATTTTAATCACAATGGTTCATGCTTATTAAATGCAATAAAAGTAAATTGTGCATCAAGTTCGTGAGAGCTTTTAACCAATTTTTCCCATGACAATCAATAACATAAGCATTTAAATTCAGAAATGTAGATAACACAATATAACATGATAAACATACTTGGAATAGCATAAAGCTAATAGGTAGATATGGTGGACTCACTGGAAAAACTTTGGTTGAAGGTGTTGGGAAACAAGCTTTTTACTTGTTGTAATTTTTGGGCTAGCAATAGGGAGAAAGTTGACCATCTAAATGCATGCATAAGTGTCCATAGAACTAATCAATCCATGTTAAACCAAGTAAAGTTAAAATTCAACATCTAAACATGGTAAAAGATAGCTCTTGACAACACACTTGCAAATTAACATTCATTCAAAGCACATGAATTATGCAACTATATGTATCTTTTAAAATCAACTCAAACATCCCTATCCCAATATATTTAATAGCATCCAACATAATTCAACCCAAACTTCCAGTAGCTCTCTCATATATAAATGATAGTGGTGGTCTTATAAAAATCAAACCGAAATAACAAAAGCAAAAAAAACAGACGCTCCAAGTTTATACGATAAAGTGCTTTGATCGAAAAACAGAAGTTAGACGTGTGCAAACCGAGAGTGTGTTGGTCTAGTGGGGTTGTCTTGACATCCCCAAGCTTATGGTCTTCACCATCCTTGGATAGCTCTTGGTGCAGCTCCTCTAATCCCTGTGAAAAAACTTCAAAACACCGTTTCTCCCATTTCTTTTCTGTGGGGTGATATTAGTAGTGATAAACAAATAGGTTCCTTGCTGCATAAAATCCTTAGGCAAAAATTCATATGAATGTCCAGAGAGTATATAATGTTGTATGCCTACTCATAAACTCAATTGAATCAAAAAGATTCAAGCAAAAAGCTCAAAGAATGCATCAAACAATATCAAGACAGAATCTGTCCAGAAAAACAGCAGCAAAACGCATTTTTCTACCCTACTTAAACTCGTCAGAAAAATCTGAAAAAATCACGTATACAGAGGATGAAAAGTTGAAGCTACAGTTCAAATTACAGCTCAATCGGAGTTACAGATAAAAAATGAAAAATCAAACCGTGCACAGACTTCGTGCAGGCAGAAAACTCTCCGAAAATGAATAGCAACTTTTCAAACCCAAAATAGGTAAAACTTGGTTCTTTATTAAAAATCCCAGAAACAAAACTAACAAACTACTCTCTTGTTACAGCAAGAGGACTCAAAGAAAATCTCAAACAAAAACAACCGGGTTGCCTCCCGTAAAGCGCTTTCTTTATAGCCATATAGCTAGGCTTACTTACTTGATAATCAAAGGGGACGTAGCTCATGAGGGAGCTTGAACCTTGGTGTGTCCCTCTTCCTTGGGAAGTGTTCCATGCTCTTCTTGTGTGGAAACTGAAACTTCACATTCCCTTCCTTTGAATCAATAATGGCACCTGTAGTACGAAGAAAAGGTCTTCCCAAAATAATAGGACTAGAGGTTTTATTCCCCATGTCCATGATTAGAAAATCAACAGGCACAAAAGTCATGTGTAACTCTACCATAACATCACTTACTTTTCCTAGAGCATGTCTAATGGAATCATCAGCAAGTGCAAGTTCAATAGAGCATTTCTCAATATTTTTAAGTTCAAGGACTTCATATAGTTCTTTAGATAATATAGAGACACTAGATCCTAGATCAAATGCATGGTGTGTCTCTTTTCCAATGGTTACTAGTACCTTAGGGATCCAGATATCCCCAAGCTTAGGTGGTATCATAGCTTCTTGATTGTACCTAGCAATCTTTTCTTTTAAGACATGATTAGCAATATAGGAACCAAAACCAGCCTGGTTAATATTAACAGAAGGATCACTTGCAAATTTTTGTAAGATAGAAATTAATTCATGCAAGCTACACTTCTCTAAATCAACAAATGGTTCCTTAACTTCACTAAGCATTTTAACTTCCTCAACTTTTTCTCTTTTTGAGATATAATGATGTTCTTTAATGAGGAAACTTCCTTAGTGAGTTGATCTACTCTTTCAAACAAAATATCATGTTTTTCGAATTTGGATATGAACTCCTTATTGAGCTCCTTTTGAGTAGATATAAATGATCTAATGGTGTTTTCCAAATCACTAGAAACATTACTACTAGTGGTATATTTGTTTGGAACATATGGGGGCTTATTATAAGAGTTATAATTGTTGTTACCATACCCATTATTACCATAGTTCCTAATGAAGTTGACATCAACATTTTCAGGATTATTACCAACTAGTTCTTGCAAAGGCATATTTTCAAAATTTTGTTTATTAATAAAAGCAAGAATGGTGTCCATTTTAGATGACAAATCATTTGTTTCTTCTATAGAGTTCACTTTCTTAGATGAACTAGGTGCTCTATCAGTATGCCATTGACTATAATTTTGCAAGATACTTTCCAAAATGTTCTTAGCTTCTAAAAAGTTTTTCCCATGAAAGCACCTCCAGCAGCTGAATCAAGTATATTTCTAGACATGTAATTTAGACCATTGTAAAAAGAGTGTAAAATGGTCCATTCATTAACCCCATGTGATGGACAAGTTCTAAGCATGAGTTTAATCCTATCCCAAGCCATGGCAACATGTTCATTTTCATTTTGCCTAAAAGAGAGGATATTGTTTCTATTTTGCAGTATTTTAACAGGGGGATAATATTTCTTAATGAAAGCTTCTTTTAAATCATCCCAAGAATTAATACTACCAGTAGGTAATGAATGTAGCCACTCTTTAGCTTTTCCTCTAAGTGAGAAAGGAAATAACTTCAGTTTTAAGACATTACTTTCAACATTTTTAAACTTTTGCATGTCACAGATTTCAATAAAATCATGAAGATGCATAGAGGCATCCTCAACAGCACTACCACCAAATTGTTCCCTAGTTATCAAGTTTAACAAACTAGGACTAACTTCATAGCTCTCAGCAGTAATCTCAGGTGTGGTGATAGGCTTAGCAATAAATTGATCATTAGGAGTGTTTGTGTAGTCACACAATTTAGTTCTATCTCCCATTTTAACAAGTTTTTATGTGTTTTTAATTTTTTATGCAAAACTGAAAGTAAAATGACACTAATGCAACTCGAAATAACAAATGCAACACAAAAATGCAAAACTGAATATAAAATGCAAACCGAAATATAAAGATGATATGCAAGACAAGAACAAAACAAAATAAAATGATTGTAGGTAAAGATGGATAAGATGATGCTCACGTAGGTGCAACCTCCCCAAGCTTAGGTTGTTACACAAGTTGGTGATGAAGTTGACTTGATGTGAGTGATCCTTGGATAAACCTTTCAGCTATGGTTCCCCGGCAACGGCGCCAGAAAACGTCTTGATGGCCCTTCGTGTATTACCTGCGTGAAAAGTAAATGGGTTAGGTTGAGACTCCAAGTGCAGAGTGTATGTAGTAGTGGAAGACAGTTTTCCCCACGAGGGGTGACTCGAGGGTTTAATATCGAACTCTCGGGGAACCAGTATTTCAGGTGTTATCTCCTTATCCTTCTCTTGAGAACCTGCAACAAAATAAATTGTTTTGTGCCCTCAACCTCACCAAGTGGTTGTCAAGCACAAGGTGTGAGAATGATAATAAAATAAATATGCAAACAGTAGTAAATATGCAATGATGGTAAAATAAATATGCAAGGATGATGGTAGTAATGATAAATGATATTTTTGGGTTTTTTATGATGAATGCAAGATGTAAAAGTGTTTTTGTATTTTCGGATTTAATAATGGCAGCAAACAAAAGTGGTGATAAAAGTGTTGGAAAGGTGTTTCTTATGATTAAAAATGGACCGGGGTTCATGGTTTCACAAATGCACTCTCTCTTGATAACGTGGTAGACAATGGAACACTAAAATTAACATGTAAGATGGCAAGACATGGTTTGACAAGTTATTAATAATATGGGCATCACGTCCTAACATAGAGATCTCAAGTATAAGTTGTTCTCTCTCTTATGCTCCACCAAGATGCGAACTAAATCATAACACCTTAGTAATTAAGATAAATCAGAGCATAGCAATAAGTTCAATGACATGAAGTTAAAATAAGAACATGCTAGATCTAGTCATGGAGATAGTGGCCAAGGTCACATCCACTCTCCGGTAGCATGGTATTTTTGTTTATCCCTAGTGAGGCAACAAAGTAAGGTAGAAAACCCAAGTGGATCGCAGAACTTTCTCTCACGTTCACTGCACTAGCCACCCCCCGTTACTCCAACTAATGCACACGTTCCCCCTCACATGCTCTCATAAACATGCTTGATCATGACAAGTAAATAAGAACGGGGTACATAATATGCATCTACTTTCATAACTGAAACAAAACCATTGCAATCTCAAACATGTATTAACTCATAATAAAGATCCACCACAAAGGAATTACATAGATGACCGTAATCATGTTCAGCAGCTCATACGGTACTAATTAGTGAAGCTCATAGAGAGGAGAGATACATAAGTTACTTCCACAAACCCATAGTCCAGGGGTGGACTACTCCCTCTTCATCATGGTGTCGGTGGAGATGTTGTTGGAGGGAAGGAGACCACACCGGCAGCGCCCCGCCGGAGTTTTCCCCCTCCAATCTTCAGCTCCAGGTCTCTGTTTCGTGGTTTCTGTGTTTCGGCGGCGCTCTCTTTCGCGAAAGCCCTGGGGGTCTATATATAGTCGTTTTTAGGTCAAGACGAAGCTTCGGGAAGAAAGATCGACGGCAGCGGAGGCCCGAGGGCCAGTTTGGTGGGTCCCACGCGGTCAGGGAATCTGGCCGCGTGGGCCCACCCCTTTTGGCCTTCTGGTCTCCGTTTCTTCGATTCCTTTGCGCCTACGTTTCGTTCCTTCCAAAAAAGTGATCCCCGTAAAATCTTAGGTCATTTGGACGTCGTTTGGGTCCCTGAAACATCAAAATATAGAAAAAGGGGTTTTCTGACAGCGCAGGGTTAATTCCAGAAAAATGGGGAAGTTGTTAATTATCCCCAAAACTCAATATAAATCATGAATATAACCCTTATATGATGCAAATAACATGGAATAACATGTAATAAAATGTAAAGTTCATGTATGCATTTTACATGCATCAACTATTCAAAACTTTATTACTCCTATTTGTGTCAATGTTTACCAAGCTCATGAGGACGGGGTGGATGTCTTTATGTCAACTGTCAAACAGACTTTACCACCGGACTAGCGGCATATACATCCGCTTATCCATTAATTTTGCAAAAAGAGCTGGCAAATGGGGTGCCCAGTCCCAATTAATTACAACTTTAACCGCTTAATTCTCTTCACATTTTTGCCTTGATTTATCAGTCAAGCAATGACAAACAGTGAAATATCTGCATGTGTAAACAAAAGAGAAAGAGGGATTATCTGCCTTGCTGGTAGAAATAACGTCCTTCATGGGAGCCGCTCTTAAAAGTCTGGTTGGCAGGGGTCATATTGTACTTTCCATTTTCTGATTCGTTGACAATTAACAAACACCTCTCAAAACTTATTTTTACTCTCTATATGATTTCAAAAACTTAAAAAGCTCTAGCAAATGATTTAATGCCTGCTTCCCTCTGCGAAGGGTCTTTCTTTTACTTTTATGTTGAGTCAGTTTTTCTACTTCTTTCTATCTTAGAAGCAAACACTAGTGTCAACTTTGGTGCAACAATTTTTATATGCTTGTATATTGCACTTATTATATTGCTTTGTGTTGACAAATATCCATGAGATATATATGTTGAAAGTTGAAAGCAATTGCTGAAGCTTAAATCTTCCTTTGTGTTGGTTAAATACCTTTTACTTAGAATCTATTGCTTTATGAGTTAACTCTTATGCAAAAATCTTTGATGCTTGTCTCGAAAGTACTATTCATGAAAAGTTTTTGCTTATATGATTCAGTTGTTTGCTCATTATCTACTTGCTAGCAAACTATAGACCATTGACCTGGATCACTTCATTCATAACATGTGCTTTACAATACTATTTGATCAAGATTATGATTGTAGCATGTTGATACGTGCATTTTATATCATCATTTATACAACTTATATTATCATATTAGAATGTTATTGGCATTGTTATATCATTGTTTTTACATGTTTTAGATGATTTATGGGACTTTCATACAAAGTCCCTATTTTTGGTATTTAATATCTGGGAGGCAGAAAACCTCCTTTTTCTTGTTTTTAATGTTTCGGGAGCTACAGGGACCCAAATGGAAAAAGGAAAATTGCACAGCTGGTTTTTCATCGGGAGAATAACAGAGGAAAGAAGATCGAAGGAAGAAGAGCCACGAGGCCCAAAAGAGGGGGGCCCACGCGGCCAAGGAATCTGGCCGCGTGGGACCCACTATCTGGAGCCTCGGGCACTTCCTCGCTCGGGGCTTTTTAACACGTCTTCGTCTCGCCCGAAAAGTTACGCCCTAATTTTCCCAAGTCCATCCGAGGCCGCGGCGGCGGCGAAACTCCTGATTCCCTCCGAGGGGGTCAGATCCTGCTGCTCCGGAGCTCCGGAGAAGGGGGAAATCATCGTCATCGTCATCACCTCTCCTCCTTGGCGTGGGAGGAGGCCTCTACATCATCACCATCACCAAGACCAGCACCATCTCCATCATCATCTCCGTGATCCACTCCGTTCCCCTCGTAGTTTGAGAGTTGCTATACCCTAGATACTTGTCTTGTGCTACTATTCATGTTTGTGATTGAGTACTTGTCATTATTTGGAGGTGAAGTTATATTTTCAGATTGTGTTGTACCACTTATGCCACTGAATATCATTATGTTTGCACATTGTGAGTAGTTCCCGTATGTTCCTGAGGGCATAGGATGAATTGGCAATGATTTATATATGACATGTGTTGGTATTTTGTCTAGTGTTTATCTTCTTATGTGATTCTATGATGGTGTTGTGCGAACGTCGACTGCACAACACTTCACCTTTATGGGCTCATAGGAGAACACCGTAGTGTAATGAATTGAGGGAGACTTGGGGGGACATGTAAACCTGAGACCGAGTCATGAAGTTGCATTATGAGGGTATTAGTATCGGGGACCTTAGAGTGTAATGCTATGGTTGGACTTTATGTCTTAATAATTCTTGTGCAGTCATTTACTTGGCCACATAATCCATCATAAGGGGTTTAGTTTATTTATTTAGCTTTACCTAACGTTGGCTCCGTCCAAAGAAGATTAAAACATGACAAGATATTCAACGTGTTGTTTAATAAATCTATATGCCTAGCAATATCCATGCCGCCCTCGGGAACGTTTTCCACATATAAGTTACACATCACTTGAGCTTTTCCTCTTGCCACATAGAGGATTGGGCTTTCTCTCTTTGAGAGCTTTTTACTTGCTATCATTTATATTCAGCATTTTTACTTTCTTGCAACTATTCAACCAAAAATCCCAAAAACACTTGCATCTTTCATTGTTTTATTTATCATTCCTGCTAACCAATACCTTCAGCTACTCGTGGGTTCGACAACCTTTTCAAATCGAAAGGTACTACAATTGATCTCCTGCACTTGGGAGTCATCACATGTCACCACAGAAATTATTTGTTTTTATCGTTTTACCTACTCGAGGATGAGTAGAACTAAGCTTGGGGATGCTTGATACGTCTCAAACCTATCTATAATTTCTGATGTTCCATGTTGATATTATACCAATTGTTACATGTTTTACATACACTTCATAGCATTTTTATGCATTTTCTGGGACTAACCTATTAACCAGATGCCACAGTGTCAGTTCCTATTTTCTGCTGTTTTTGTATTCCAGAAAAACTAGTCTGGAAATATTCTCGGAATTGGATGAAACTTGGACAGAACCTCCTATTTTTCCAACACGAACACGGAGTCCAAAGGAGAGACGGAGGGGAGCCACGTGGCAGCCACACCATGGAGCCGCGCGGGCCCCCTCTCCTGCCGCACCGTGGGGTGGTGTGGGGCCCACGTGGCTCTGCAGCCGCCGCCCTTTCGCCTATTTATTCCTTCCGACGCGAAAACCCTAAATACCCGAGTCATTATCCACGAAAAGTTCCAGAGACGCCGCCGCCGTCAACCCTAGCTCGGGAGGGTTCAGAAGCTCTTCCCGGTACCCTGCCGGAGAGGGGAATCATCACCGGAGGGTGATACGTCTCAAACGTATCTATAATTTTTGATGTTCCATGCTGATATTATACCAATTGTTACATGTTTTATATACACTTTATATCATTTTTATACATTTTCTGGGACTAACCTATTAACAAGATGCCACAGTGCCAGTTCATGTTTTCTGCTGTTTTTGTGTTCCAGAAAAGCTAGTCTGGAAATATTCTCGGAATTGGACGAAAATTTACGGAGGCCCCTATTTTATCAGAAGACACCTGGAGTCCGAAGGGGAGACGAAGTGGAGCCACGAGGGCCCCACACGTGGGCTCGGCACGGCCAAGGATCTTCCGGCGCCCTAGGGTGGTGTCATCACCTCGTGCACCGCCTCGCGACGCCCTTTGGACTATATATTGCCCCTGACCTAAAACTCACAGAACGATCGACGATTCCCCAGAAAAGTTCCAGAGCTCCGCCGCCACCAAAAACCCTAATTCGGGGGACAGAAGTCTCTGTTTCGGCACCTTGCCGGGACGGGGAAGTGCCCCCGGAGCCATCTCCATCGACGCCACCGCCTCCATCATCGTCGTTACTGCCTCCCATGATGAGGAGGGAGTAGTTCTTCATCGGGGCTGAGGGCTCTACCGGTAGCTATGTGGTTTATCTCTCTCTCTCCCATGGTGTGATCTTTATGTGATCATGAGCTTTGTAATCTAGTTGAATCCATAGATGTTACTCTTCATTATCTTATATGCTACTCAAAGTGGTTTTATTAATGTAAACTCCGGAGTCACCTTTGTCCCACGGTGCGAAGTTGACAGTGTGCACACCGTGTGTTTCTCTTAGGCTAAAGATTACAGGAATACTTATCATGAGTTATTATTTGTGTTGGATATCTCTATGAAATTGTGGTGTTTGTCTAGTACTATTTAGGACGCTCAAGTTGACAGTGTGGCGTTCCCTAGATGTGGAAGCCCTACGCAGTGGATTGGTGTTCGTTATCCAACGAGAGAATAACTCAGAGTAGCATAGTGAAGAGGAAATATCTATGTATTCAATTATATTATTATTGTTGAGAGTGTCCGCTAGTGAAAGTATGATCCCTAGGCCTTGTTTCTAAGCATTGAAACACCGTTTACAACCATTTCTGCTACATGTTTGCTTGCTGCCATTTTTATTTCAGATTGCAATTACCACTTATAATCATCCATATCACTTGCATTTTAATATCTCTTCGCCGAACTAGTGCACCTATACACCTGACAAGTGTATTGGGTGTGTTGGGGACACAAGAGACTTTTTGTATCTTAATTGCAGGGTTGCTTGAGAGGGATATCTTTGACCTCTACCTCCCTGAGTTCGATAAACCTTGGGTGATTCACTTAAGGGAAACTTGCTGCTGTTCTACAAACCTCTGCACTTGGAGGCCCAACACTGTCTACAAGAATAGAAGCGTGCGTAGACATCAAGCTATTTTATGGCGTCGTTGCCGGGGAGGTAAGGTAAAAGGTACTCACATCCTCCAGCTACTTAGCTATTTTCTGGCACTGTTGCTGACGTGTGAGTGCTCGAAGGTTTTTCCTTTAGATTCTGCAATTATATCTTTTTGTTTCTTGTTTTTATTTCACTAGTTAGGCTTAATGGAAAACAACAACAAAATTAGAGAGCTCTATGAAATTTATCTTGAATTAGGACATGATGCTTTTGAAGAGAAAATTAAAAAACCTATGGAAATTTGTTTGCATATAGTGGTAGCAATTTTATTAGCATGAATTCTTTGAACACTATTATTGCTAATGCTATCGAAAAGTCTAAGCTTGGGGAAGCTGGTTTTGATGAATATGATATTTTTAGTCCCCCAAGTTTTGAGGAGAAAATTTCTTTGATGATACTTTGCCTCCAATTTATGATGATTATAATGATAGTGGTATTTTGGTGCCACCTACTATTGAGGATATAGTTTATGTGATTATGATATGCCTCCTATATATGATGTTTACAATGATGAATATGCTATTTTCAGTCCATCTACTATTGAGGATAAAATTCATTATGATTATTCTATGCCTGCAATTTATGATGATTACAATGATGCTTGTGATAGTTTTACTCCCACTATTACTAATAAATTAATATGCTTATGTGGAGAGTAATGATACTTTTATGCATGTGGATCATGATAAGAATGCTTTATGTGATAGCTATATTGTTGAGTTTATTCATGATGCCACTGAAAATTATTTTGAGAGAGGAAAGTATGGTTATAGAAATCTTCATGTTACTAAATTTCTTCTCTTTATGATGAAGGTTTTGAGCTTTCTCTTGATTTGCTTTTATTTGCTGGGTACTTTAAGACCTACTGGTCCTTATGAGAGAGGGATACATGGTTTCATATATCTCAATAATATTAAGTCTTCTCTCTTTGTGTTGAAATTTTTGAAGCTCCACTTGTTTTGCCTTCCTAGCTAGTCACTTTGTGCTTTATTGATTTATTTTCTTACAAGATTCCTTTGCATAGGAAGTGGGTTAGACTTAAATGTGTTTGATATTTGCTTCTCGATGCTCTTTCATATTCAACTCTTATACATATGAGAGCATCATCAAAATTATCATGCCTAGCTAAAAGGCTTTAAAGAAAAGCGCTTGTGGGAGACAACCCATTGTTTTTATTTCTGCGATTTTTTTTTTTTTTGAGTCAAGGAGTTGTTTACTTCTGTAGCAACTCCTTTGTATCTTTATTTTCTCGCATTGTTGTGCCAAGAGTAGCCTCTAATGTTAAGACGATGCTTAATTTTGATTGCTGCGCAGAAACAGATTTTTGCTGTTCACTGTACGAAATTCCTAAAATCACCAGGTTGTTAATTAAATCTGAAATTTTTTGTGCGTAATCTTTATGAATGTTGAATCTTTCATTAGTTCAAAGTTTTTCGATCTGAGCGTTGTAAGTGCCTTGAAAAAATTCGTCTTTGCGGACTGTTCTGTTTTAGACAGATTATGCATTTTTATTTTGCATTCTCTCTTTTACTAGTGTTGAGTGAAATTCTTTGGGTGGAAGAGCTTCACATAACATCAGTGGCAGTAGCTAATGTTTAAAGTAACAAGTCATATTGCGTCTTTATAGAACATGTGAATTTTTGATTATGCACTAACCCTCTAATGAGATTTACTTTGAGTTTGGTGTGACGGAAGTTTTCAAGGGTCAAGAGGGAAGAGTGATATAATAGGATCAAGAAGAGTGAAGAGCTTAAGCTTGGGGAGGCTCCCATGGATCTCCCCAGCATATTTCAAGAAGACTCAAGCGTCTAAGCTTGGGGATGCCTTGGGCATCCCCTTCTTCATCGGCAAAATTATCAGGTCATCTCTAGTGAAACTATATTTTAATTCTTTCACATCATATGTGCTTTTCTTGGAGCGTCTGTGTGCTTTTATTTTCAGTATTGCACTTTTATTTTCAATAAAGCTTGACTGGACCCTAGCATTCTTGATTGGGAGAGAGACACGCTCCGCTTTTTCATGAGAATACTCCTATTCTTCACTTATATTTGTTGAGTATTCATATCTAGCGTTGTTCAGCTTTTAGCTCTTGTCTTCATGTATCTCTTGTCAGAGCTATTAGCTTTCTTTGTAGAAAGTACTCTCTTGCTTCACTTATATTTGTTTGGAGAGTTGAATTAAATAAATTGATTGGTGTTTGGTTGGTTCAGAAAATGTTGCATGTGGTAATTGGCATAAGGAAAAACTTGCTTAATCTTGTAGATCACTAATTTGGATAACTTGATGCTTGTCAATTGTTTTGAGTTAACAAGTAGATCATGATTAAATTTGTGCATCACATGAGTTAAGCCTATTAGTGAAGAACTACCGTAAAGCTTGTTGAAAATTTGGTTTGCATCGGTGGTATCTCTAAGGTCTAGATATTTTCTAATAACAAGGTTTGGTTAACAAGGAAGACGGTATGAAGTCTTATAACGTTTGCAATATGTTTGTCATATAAAACTTGGTGTACGGGTTGATATTCTTGTTTGCTTACATAAACCTTGCTAGCCTAAACTCTGTACTGAGAGGGAATGCTTCTCGTGCATCCAAATCCTTGAGCCAAAATCCATGTCATTTGTGTCCACCATAACTACCTATATGTGGTATTTCCTTGCCACTCCAAGTAAATTTTTCATGTGCTACCTTTAAATTATTCAAAATGTTATTATTCCCTTTTTGTGTCAATGTTTACTAGCTCATGAGGAATTAGTGTGGTTATTCTTTATTCTATTTGTCAAATGGACTTTTACACCTGGACTAGCGGCATATACATCCGCTTATCCTCTAATTTTGCAAAAAGAGCTGGCAACGGGGTGCCCAGTCCCAATTAATTACAACTTTAACCATTAATTCTCCTCACACTTTTGCCCTGATTCATCAGTAAGCAATGACAAACAGTGAAATACCTGCATGTGTGTAACCAAAGAGAAAGAGGGATGATCTGCCTTGCTGGTAGAAATAACGTCCTTCATGGGAGCCGCTCTTAAAAGTCCGTTTGACAGGTAGAATACTGTTCTCACCCACTACCATTCGTTGACAATTAACAAACACCTCTCAAAAATAGATACTCCTCCATGGTATGTGATTGATGGAAGGCACCCGAGGATTCGGTTAGCCATGGCTTGTGTTAGCAAGGTTGGGAGGAGTATCAAATATTTTATGCAATCTCTATATGCTTTCAAAAACCTAAAAGCTCTAGCACATGACTTAATCCCTGCTTCCCTCTGCGAAGGGTCTTTCTTTTACTTTTATGTTGAGTCAGTTTTCCTATTCTTTCTGTCTTCCACAAGCAAACACTAGTGTCAACTTTGTTACAACATGCGTTATATGCAACGTATTGGACTTGTTATACTACTTTGTGTTGACGATATCCATGAGATAAATATGTTGAAAGTTGAAGCAAATGCTGAAACTTAATTCTTCCTTTGTGTTGATTAAATACCTTTTATTAGAGACTATTGCTTTATGAGTTAACACTTATGCAAAACTGTTTGATGCTTGTCTCGAAAGTACTATTCATGAAAACGTTTAGCTTGTGTGATTCATTGTTTACTCATTATCTATTTGGTAGCAAATTATAGACCATTGACTTGGATCACTTCATTCATTTACATGTGCCTTACAATATTATATGATCAAGATTATGATGGTAGCATGTCACCTCAAAAATTATTTTGTTTTTATCGTTTACCTACTCGAGGACGAGCAAGAACTAAGCTTGGGGATGCTGATACGTCTCAAACGTATCTATAATTTTTGATGTTCCATGCTGATATTATACCAATTGTTACATGTTTTATATACACTTTATATCATTTTTATACATTTTCTGGGACTAACCTATTAACAAGATGCCACAGTGCCAGTTCCTGTTTTCTGCTGTTTTTGTGTTCCAGAAAAGCTAGTCTGGAAATATTCTCGGAATTGGACGAAAATTTACGGAGGCCCCTATTTAATCAGAAGACACCTGGAGTCCGAAGGGGAGATGAAGTGGAGCCACGAGGGCCCCACACGTGGGCTCGGCGCAGCCAAGGATCTTCCGGCGCCCTAGGGTGGTGTCGTCACCTCGTGCACCGCCTCGCGACGCCCTTTGGACTATATATTGCCCCTGACCTAAAACTCACAGAACGATCAACGATTTCCCCAGAAAAGTTCCAGAGCTCCGCCGCCACCAAAAACCCTAATTCGGGGGACAGAAGTCTCTGTTTCGGCACCTTGCCAGGACGGGGAAGTGCCCCCGGAGCCATCTCCATCGACGCCACCGCCTCCATCATCGTCGTTACTGCCTCCCATGATGAGGAGGGAGTAGTTCTTCATCGGGGCTGAGGGCTCTACCGGTAGCTATGTGGTTTATCTCTCTCTCCCATGGTGTGATTTTTATGTGATCATGAGCTTTGTAATCTAGTTGAATCCATAGATGTTACTCTTCATTATCTTATATGCTACTCAAAGTGGTTTTATTAATGTAAACTCCGGAGTCACCTTTGTCCCACGGTGCGAAGTTGACAGTGTGCGCACCGTGTGTGTCTCTTAGGTTAAAGATTACAGGAATACTTATCATGAGTTATTATTTGTGTTGGATATCTCTATGAAATTGTGGTGTTTGTCTAGTACTATTTAGGGCGCTCAAGTTGACAGTGTTGGGTTCCCTAGATGTGGAATGCGACTTTAAGGTGTGCTTTTATAGCCCTACGCAGTGGATTGGTGTTCGTTATCCAACGAGAGAATAACTCAGAGTAGCATAGTGAAGAGGAAATATCTATGTATTCAATTATATTATTATTGTTGAGAGTGTCCGCTAGTGAAAGTATGATCCCTAGGTCTTGTTTCTAAGCATTGAAACACCGTTTACAACCATTTCTGCTACATGTTTGCTTGCTGCCATTTTTATTTCAGATTGCAATTACCACTTATAATCATCCATATCACTTGCATTTTAATATCTCTTCGCCGAACTAGTGCACCTATACACCTGACAAGTGTATTGGGTGTGTTGGGGACACAAGAGACTTCTTGTATCTTAATTGCAGGGTTGCTTGAGAGGGATATCTTTGACCTCTACCTCCCTGAGTTCGATAAATCACCCAAGGGAAACTTGCTGCTGTTCTACAAACCTCTGCACTTGGAGGCCCAACACTGTCTACAAGAATAGAAGCGTGCGTAGACATCAGAGGGCTCTACATCACCATGCCTGCCTCCGGAGTGATGCGTGAGTAGTTCATCCTTGGACTACGGGTCCATGGCAGTAGCTAGATGGTTGTCTCTCTCCACTTTATGCTATCATGTTTAGATCTTGTGAGTTGTCTATCATGATCAAGATCATCTTATTGTAATGCTACATGTTGTGTTTGCTGGGATCCGATGAATATTGAATACTATGTCAAGTTGATTATCAATCTATCTTATATGTTATTTATGATCTTGCTTGTTTTCCGTTACTAGCAGATGCTTTGGCCAAGTAGATACTTGTAACTCCAAGAGTGGGTATTTATGCTAGATAGTGGGTTCATGCCTCCGGTAATCTTGGAGAGTGACAATAACTTCTAAGATTGTGGATGTGCTGTTGCCATTGGGGTTAAAATAACCGATGCTTAGCTTAAGGGTGCGCCGTTAGGTCTAATGCATTTGTTTACATTACGCACATTACTTAATGCAATTATCCGTTGCTTGCAACTTAATACCAACGGGGAACTCAGATGACAACCTGGCGGTGGATTATTAGTCATAGACGCTGTTGGATAACGGTTTATGTATTTTGTCGTAATGGCCACATGAATATCATATTAATCATCATGTCATATATATGCATTGTCATGCGCTCAATATTTTGTCAATTGCCCAGCTGTAATTTGTTCACCCAGCATGTTAGTTATCTTTTATGGAAAGACACCACTAGTGAACTGTGGACTCCGGTCCATTCTTTTACACTGATAATACAACCAACTGCAAACATTGTTCCTTTTCATTCTCTGTAATTTACTACTGTTTTCCACACCATACGTTTAATCCTTTGTTTTCAGCAAGCCGGTGAGATTGACAACCTCACTGTTTCGTTGGGGCAAAATAGTTTGATTGTGTTATGTGGAGATTCCACGTTGGTGATCGAGAAACGGCGCCACCAACAACTTTCAGAAGTGATTTCTTGCTCCTACTGGTCGATTAAACCTTGGTTTCATACTGAGGGAAACTGCTGCTACACTGCTTCATACCTTTCTCTTGGGGTCTCCCAGCGAACGTGTGATCCACGCAATCAGTCACCCACCTCATTTCCAATCATAAGGACATGTATTCTGCGATGAACCTGGAGGCCCAATAGTCCTTTACATGTAGTGTGGGCACCCGACCATCGCCAAGGGGAGGCCGCACGAGAGTTTTGGCAGTGTCGTTCGATAAAGAAGGATGTATGTACTGCACGGCCAAAATATCCTCCGATATTATTTTCCTGTCAGGTTTACACGAGTGTAGAGAGAATTTGTTTGATCTAAGGCTGTAGCAAACCATGAAGTTCACCTAACCAGACTTCATGGCAAGTTGCTGGACGAACCGCTTGAAATTACTTCTACTGGCTTCCCCGGAGCATGCATGCGCACAAAGGACGATTTGTTATCCACAAACATCGCCGCATGTACCGACATCAGCAAAACTCAAGCTTCAACACAATCATGAAATGAAGGCACGACAAGAAGAAGGCAAACACGTCGCCGTGAGAAATGCCATAACTCACAAAGACCTAATTCAAGACACATGCGCCAAAACGCAGCTACCGGACATGGGAACCCTTTCCCTTTCTCGCACACGGCGCCCGTCGGCGAATAGAACCACCCACAAAGAGCGAGCACAACAAGTAGAGGGGGAGCTCCGACCGAACACGTCACCAAATCGCCTCAGCAAACACAGCCAGAGGCAAATCAGAAACCACCTGCAGCACGACCACCTTCCTGCGGTCCCAAGACGGCGCATCCAAGGAGTACACTACGGTAGAGCGCCGCCGCCACACGACCATATGGATTTAGGGGTTTTACCTGAGGCACGGGGGAAGTCGACGACGCCTCAAATGTCGTGACTGCTACCGTCGGCCAAAGAATTCTCTCGGCTCGGAATCCCCGACCCAGCCAGCCGGGCTAGGCTATAGATCCGGATGCCAACAGCGGGACCCCTGCGCCATGACCACCATCCACCGCCCCCTCGCCACCCACGCTAGTGAGGATGGCTAGTGAGGATGACA
Organism: Poa pratensis; assembly: GCA_947311845.1. Taxonomy (NCBI): domain Eukaryota; kingdom Viridiplantae; phylum Streptophyta; class Magnoliopsida; order Poales; family Poaceae; genus Poa; species Poa pratensis. The sequence goes on along the minus strand of CAMZMU010000061.1, from coordinate 14,990,127 downwards.
GACAACAACACCGACGAGTGTCCCCCGACGCCGGTTTCAACACTACCCTTACCTCTCGTGGCCGTCACCGTAGACGCCGAAACCCTCCGCGAAGAAGCGAAGCGACGAGATCATCGGCTCAACTGTCCTTGGCAGACACCCTCCGGCTTCCCGGCGGTTGCCTCTGGCAGCTGGGAGGAAGAAGAGTGGTGGGAAAGGGGCTGAGTTGCTAGGTTCGTCTCCTCCCGTGTCGCCCAAGAGCGGAGCAACGGGGGGCGAGCGAAGCATTCAGCTCACGGCCGGAACATTGATAACTACTGTAACAAGTAACAACGCATCTTGATCGTCCTGTAAAATGCAATCCGGCCGTGACAATTCCCCGTCACCGGCGCGTACGTTACGCTCCGTGGTCGTCTGCAATGAATAACAGCCGTGGGATGCAATCATGCAAGTCCCAAGCCAAGCGTCGTGCAACCACGAGCTGCCGGGTGCACAGTCGAGGCGCGAAATTTCCACATCCAGTCGAAGCACCTACTACATCACTGTCGCGGTCAGCCCAGCACCCTCACTTGACTCTCACGCACCACCACGATCTCGCCGAGTTAATCGGCATTACTCCGGTACTTCCCAGTCTCTCCATCCACTTCCTCGTCCACACCACGATGCCTCCCCTGTTCATCCTCCCCGTTCTGCTCCTCTTCGCCACTGCCCACGGTTACCCTTCCACCTGCAGCAACGCCACCTGCGGCGACCTGACCATCGCCTACCCGTTCTGGCTCAACTCCTCTTTGGCCTCCAGCTGCGGCTACCCTGGCCTCGGCCTTGCCTGCAAGAACAACACCACTCTGCTTCTCCTTGCCCAATCCCACCACCGGTACAGAGTCTCGCTCATCGACTACGAGACACACACGGTCTCCCTCGTCGACGACATCGAATCCTTCAACACGGCCAGCTGCCCCCTCCTCCACTTCAACCTCACCTTCGACACCAGCTCCGTGCTGCAGTTCACGAGCTCGGACTCCAACATCACCTTCTTCTACAACTGCACCAAGAACGCCTCCTGGCCCTCCGCCGTGGAACTAAGTGGCTGTCAAGGCTATGGCAAGAGCTCGTACGTGTTCACCGGCGATGATTACACGGGCGAAGCGTACGAGTACGGATGCGAGACGGCGGTGGTCGCGCCGGTGCTCGATGTCCATAAGAAGGCCATGGGGGAAATGCTTCCGGAGATAAGGTATGCTGAGGTGCTCATGGGCGGGTTCGAACTGAACTTCAACCCGCACTCCGAGCAGTGCGGCGGATGCGAGCGTTCCGGCGGGTGGTGCGGCTACCGGCACAACCAGACGAATGCATCGTTGGGGTTCACCTGCTTCTGCGATGGCGGCCCGAGCACGGAGCAGTACTGCGGTACGTATGCCTCTTCTACTCGCTCGTTAATCTCTCCTTGAATTACTTCTGCTTTCAGAACTCGAGCTCCTTTATTTGTTGGCAATGTCGTAAATGCATGCACTGTCTTCGTTCGGTCTGAATCTGCCGCGAGCAACTCATGGGGGCAAATGCTAGAATGAGTGTCTAAAAAGAATGGATAAACTGAACTGAACATTCGCGTTTTTTATCGGCAAACAGAACAACGTTCTGGAAGTAGCAGTTACCAATTCCCTGATGGATTCGAGCCTCAAAACGTTTTTACTGCTGGAGAAAATAAATCTTGTGTAGGACTACTCTACTTTGTGACGCACTGTGCGCACTGGAACTTAAAAACTATCTCTCGTTACACCTGGTGGTTTCATAGCAAGACCATCCAAACTATTTACACACAGCAATCTAATTAAGTCGTTCTTTATGAGCTTCCCGGGTAGGTGTTTCTAGTAAACGCCATTAGAACAGCGGGAAGTGGTTAGTCCATACAAGTTGCAGCGACGGGGAGACAATCTTAACGACACATCCGGACAAATGGTTCTCAAGAGTCAATATTGGGTTCACGGCTTAACTGTAGCTGGACAATGGACAACGATAGCTCATTGTTGAACTGATCGATCGCCAGTTGCTTCATACGTTTTGTAGTGGACTAGTAGAAGTTGCAACTCGGACAAGCCGGACTCCAGTGGACTAGAAGCTCGCGTCTTCTGATCTTTTCTAGGTTTGGAATTTGGAAAGTTCAGCAACGCAAGGGGCAGGAGAAGATGTGTTTTCGGTTGGTAGTACCTACCCCCACGAGGATTTCTTCCGTTCATACTGAATGTCGAGTGCACCGGCAGTGACTGGTGCCGCGTGCCAGCGCAATAGTAGTGTACAATTGTACCTTAGGTAATGACCACACATCAACAAACTACAGACATCAGTGTCTCATACCTACTACTGGGCTACCACAGTAGCAGTACCAATTGGGTTGGGAGCAGCTATCAACGACATAACGTTTGCAACTTCCATCCTCCAAAATCATGTAGGTCTCTCGCCGAATCCGGATTTTCACCTGGTGGTTGTCCACCGAATCCATTCACCGTTCAACATTTGATTTCGACATTTGTCCATGTATTTTGTTTGTTTAGTCATATGTCATAGGGTTCCCAATAGTTTGTGGAGATATGGTTACAAGTTATGTCCATTTTGGATGGTCTCCGATGCTTCTTTATTTTTATTAGCTGATTTGTTTGGCGTTGATCGACGTTTGACTTTGCTTGGCATTGTTGAATAAATGACTATATGAATCAATCAATCCAGCGGTCGAAGGTCATCCTCCTTTTCTAAAAAAAAAATAGCTGACACATATTTCATAAAAGTTACATTGATTTTGTATATGCTTAAAATGTAAGATGAATTTTGGGCATGCTTCTATCGGAATCTTCAAGATTTACATATCTATGGAGTTTCGTAAATGTTTTACTTGGTTCAACTCATGTTTCATGGCCTCCCACACACATTTCAACATGGCTTAGAATAGATTCACTTATGGTTTGGACATATTGCATGGCTATATTACTCTATGCATGTTTCAGTGAACTTTGCAAATATGTTTCACCACCTTGTTTTGCACATGCTCTAGTGTGACATTTCAAAACTGGAAAATCAATGTCTATCGAAAAGAGGGATGTTAATAAAGTAAAGCAACAAGCAAATATTGAATATCTAGCACAAAACAATAATAAAGTAAAGCATGCATGTAAAAGGAGCTTGATGCGAAGACAACGGATGCAGAGGCTGAGCTTGACATAATTGCCAGCTATGGCGGACCAATATTGATGGCCCCGTAAGGAAAATAGCATGGCTTGCGGGGGAGGCAACATAGCTCCGCCCGTGACTGGATGTACATCGCTATAAGTTCAAGTTGTTGTTGCTACTCTGCGTCTTCGTTGGAGAGTCTTCGACATGTAGCCCCGAAGTCACCTAGCCTTCGCATGTGTTCTCCTTGAGCCAAGTTCACAAATAACTCGCACAACCAATCATGGTCAATCTTGAGGTGATCCTCGAACCTTTGTGAAGTTCTCGGGGCAAATACACAAGACATAGACTGTCAAGTGACGCTAGGAAGTTAGGAGATGAAAAAATTCTAGATGAAGATATTTGGACTCGAAGGTGCTCTTGCTTGATGCTCAGTGTAAGCTCAAATCACACTCACACCAATTTCTTTTCTTGAGATGAGACTTAAGACCAAAGAGGTGGCTTTCACACTAAATATACGGGTGTAGATGCAATTGATCAAAGTCCTACATGAGCCGAAAGGGATTGGGTTCTTGATGTAGGTAGCTAGAAGAAAAGAGTCGTTGATCAATGATTCGCTCTTTGGTTGCACCAATCTTAGAACCAGTCATACGGAGATTCAAATCAATGGTCAAATCTCCAAAGTCATATGGTATGTCATCAAAATATGCTTCACTCAAAGTCAATAGTTTCGAAACAACAAGGTCACACAGGGAACTATGATATGCTACACAAAGCCAATCCAGATCCATTTCCCGGTGATGTTGACCCGAGACTCGGTGCAACTGATATTTTTGGACACAACATAAGTTGCTCGACTGAACCAGAACCCACTCACACTAGAAGCAAAGTGGCACCACGCTCAATGTATATATGCAGAAGTCCGTAGCAAAATACTGGTACACTCGAAACGAATTTCTAGCACCAAAGCAATAAACCAAGACTTGGCAGAACGACAACATGAGCGATTCCCGGAAGCACTTGATTCGGAACATGGTGGGCCAAATTTTTAAGCACAACACCTAGAAAAACCTTAAAAAGGCAGGGTTCCCTAACTCTTGACAAAGCGATTGTTATTAGTAGCATGATTATAAACAACGTTCATACTACAATTGAAGCTTTGCGAGGCTAAATAAGCTTAGCCCCACTAATTTTAAGCGCTTGCAACAAAGTCCAATGTGAGTATGCCGGGTCTCTAAGCCGATATCAATGAGAACCACGAAATTGTGTATTGAAGATATTTCAAAGGATATTTGCTAGAAACAATTATGTCCTAACCGAGAAGTAACAAGTGGCAGTCAGTAGCTTAGATATCTTTTATATTATTGCTTGTCCTTTACTCAATGTCATTGCTTGTCCTTTACTCAATGCCATTATTGCAACCAAAAATATATTAGGAAACTCTCACCAATCTTCTAGCTTCAAGACATCCTTCCACTTCAACTTATTAGGAGTCCACGACCGCTGATTAAGCTAGTATATTTGGGGACTAAACATAAGTGAATACTCACTACACCACTGATCACAATTAACCATTCATCATTAATCATCAAAACACGGTAGAGGGGCAGTAGAACTGGGTACTCCCCCCCCCCCCCCCCCCCCACCCACCCCAGAAGTGAGCAAGCTTTAGAGCCGAGACACCCCTTGACCACCGGGGATGAACCACTCGGCTGATTAGTTGCTTCTCAAAGGGGCCAAATCCAGGAGGTAGAAATCTATCCGAGGTCCGATAAGTTGTAGTTGATCCCCAAAATATGTTACGATTTGTTTCAGTGTCACAGACGCAAGGACTATCCACACATTTAGGGTAGAACATCGAATGTTAATTTCTAGTTCTGATCACAAGACTTGGAAGGTGGTGATAGTTAGGATTTCCCAAACCTTAGGATTAACTAGTGCTACCTTTCGGTCAATTGTGCCTCCCCCTTTTAGGCTCTGTTTGTTTCTAGAGTTTTTTTAGGGATTGGTAGGGATTATCCTGGTCAAACCCCCAAATCCCCACATATCCCAAAACATCGTTTGTTTCTAGTGTATTGGACAGGTTTTATCCCCACCTTTCCCCACAAATCCCCAAACTCTAGTGCATTTTTCTCAATAACCAATACACTACCCCTACCTAGTGGATTGGATCCCCAATCCCCTAGGAGATTGGGTGAATTTTTGGGTTTCACCCAATCCACTAGAGGATTATCCCCACCAATCGCCTAAAATACCCTAATAACAAACAAGGCCTTATAGATTTTGGTGGGTATCACAACACTTGTGTTCCGGTCGGACTGAAATACAAGTTCTATCAGGATCTCGTCCTGGTAAGATTCTTGTTCTAAGTCAACTCAAGACCAGCACGAGTAGGTATGTTCCACTTGGATCCTATCTAGCTGCGTTATGATCCCTTAATTAAGTGTGTGGCTCTATAGATACACGACGACTCAGTTTTTTGAGTACACTTGTCTTTTAACTCGATAGTTGGTAGCGTCTCCTAGCAGAACATACCGAATCATGAGTGATATAAAGTAATTATGACGAACCTTTATAATGTGTCATATGCCACATATGTCACGTTCCTTTGGCCTCAGCTTATCAAGGCAAGTGCATATCATCCTTGGTGATAGCTCGACCTCTCTTCTCGATCCGGTAATACAGATTTTGAAAACCAGGTTAACACTTAACCCGAGTCGCATGGCATGTTTTCACATCTGATAACTCGAGAGGCACTAGAGAAAATATCTCCAAATAGTAAGGGTGAATCTCATCTTGATTGACCATGTCTTGCAGTTTTCTTATTGACTATTCTGAAATCTATCTGTGTAACTACTCAGTTACGGAGTTGCATTTGCTACATCATAAGTAAGTCGATTCACAACTCGAGAACATGTGAAGACTAAAAAATGATAAGCATCTTGTTGTGTCTTAAATCAGTTATGTCCGACTCAGTGATCTCCGTCCCCGAGTCACTACTATTGAGTCGGCATCAGTATGTCGTTGACTTGAGAAACATAGTTATCAATTAGTTGTATACTAGTGTAACGATATATGATAACCTTATCTACTAGGACCATTAAAAATCATCATACAATATATAGTCGTGTAGCCAAGTCATGAACTAGACGATACATCTAAGTGATGATGTTCAAGGATAATCTAAGTAAATCATGGTTACATCATAAATATCATCATCACATGGTCGTCTCTAGCGCATATTTCCGTCCCATCTCAATGTGCAAGGTCCGCCACCGAAGAAGTGGTGGTGTCCACTTGTATTACAGATATGGCAGTGTGCCACAACCGTGCTCGGAAACTTGACGGTTGCACGTTGCGGTGGAACATCACATGTCTGGTGCTCGCAAAACATGGATTCCAAATAAATAGGATTAAAAACCCCGAGGCAAACTTGGCATCTATTATATACTAAAAGCAAAATGAGAGAGTTTTTTTTTTTGATAGTTAGATCTAAAATTGATGGCTCGGATTAAATAAATACTTGCGTAACACATGACAGTTTTAAGGTGCACAAGTCAAAACTGATCGGTAGTTTTTTTTTTCAGCAAAATGATCGGTAGTTTTTCTAAAAACAAAAGACCAGGAAGAGTCCACGTCCGTGTGGACATATTCACACCTGACACAACTAATTCACGTACACAGATTGGATTTTCAAAAAAAAAAACTTGGATCTACCGCAAAAAAAAACTTGGTCCAATGCACACGCACGTCTATGTAACCGTTAATTGGAAAGTTGATTCATTAACATGTACTACTAGCACAAATATAATCATTCCTGAAAAAAAATATAACTATACTACATGCAATTTAAATCATTCTCGGGAATTTGTTTTGGCACCCACACACCAGTGATCTTTTTTTTAATTTGGAAATTCGCATTTTTGTGTTCCAGAAAATTCTAGAAAACACGGATAGATATACATATTTATACATAAGCACGAAATTTCGTTTAAAAATACGTTCTATTTTAGGCTACAGACAAATGAAAAAATTGGGACAAAATAGGGGATTTTTACTATACTTCATACAGTCTCAAATTTGTTATCTTTCTGTAGCCCTAAATAAAATGTATTTCCAACAAAAATTTGCACAAATATATATTCCATGTATATGTATTCACGTTCAAAGAATGAGAATTTTTGGAAACTCAAAAGTACCATTTTCGAATTTGTTAAAAAAGGGATCGTCACTGGTACCCAGGTGCACCAAATCCGCTCTCATCATTCTTCCTTATTTTGAAGGGAGAATACCCAGAAAGGTGTGTTGTTGTGTACTGGATTATATATAATGTACGAGACAATTGCGGACAATAGATGAAAAAAATCAAAAGGCCAAGCCAATTCAGTTAACGCAGGAGATATACAGGCTGAGGTGCATGGCATTGGGCTGCAAGAATTATTTTGCTAGCGATCAGCTAAAAAATATTAATCCGATCGACCGAAAAGACATCAAAGGATGAAGCACCCTTCCATGAACCTAGGTCTTACACGGATGAAGACAAAGAAAATAGTGTGCACGATTCTATAACTAACGAACGGATTTCGGGGGACCATGAACAATGTCGGAGAAATAGTAGAATGTGACAAATCAATTTTTTGTATGTATGTATTTTCTAGGATAAAAGGCGCTTCATTACACCCGGCCTCCGCATGGCAAACTGTAGGCATGTATAAATATCATACACAACGGATGCATGCTCGACTTGAGTTAAGAATAGTAATCAGTGTCCCTGGTAAAAAAAATCAATGCAGGTGTTGCAATTTGATCAAGCAAAGCACTCATAACATTTGATGAGTGGCGAGAAATTAATGATGCATGTACCACAATTGAAAGGTAGAATAAAAATTATATATTCAAGAACTGAGTTTGGCTTTTAGAAAAACCAAATACAATGAATAATCACACCACCACACGTATAGTCCGACAACACGCATTCTGCAGTTTAGTTTAAACGCTTCGTCCACCGAAAGCTTAATTTCTCTTGGTAAGGTGTATATAACGCTAAGCCTGTAATTTGATCTCCGGTGAACTGGAAGTACAACAATCTCCGCTATTCATCTGACCTATTGTTTGTTTTTAACAATTTGATTCCAGTGCATATTATTAATTGTGATGTAATTATGCATGGATTGCTTGGATATCTATAAATATGATGTGTTTCTCAATTGTACAAGCACATATTCTACAGTATAACATAGATGTGGGTAGGCATGTAAGGATTGGCGCTCACTGGCCACGCAAGATGTGCATGGTGGTAAGTTTCAAAATTGGTAACTAGAGAGAATGATGATGCTGCTATAGAAGTATGAAGTGTCAGTACCCACACATTACATTGATGTGGATAAAAAGTTACACAAGTATTCAAGTTTAGCGCGGACAGTGTGTACCTATTTACCTTTTGGAGAAACTATTTCAAAAAGAATGTTGGAGAATGTTTGATCCTATGTTTTTTTAGAATGTTACCTGCATCGTTATAAATCTGAAGAATGGTTCTCTACTTATCACCCATAAATCAAAATTAAACTTTTCTTTCCGTGTGACCTTTTGAAAATAAATACACTTTTTTGTCTGATGTAAACTTAAAATCGTTATGATTTTAGTGGACATATCTTTGCCATGGAAGTTTTTTACTTTTTATTTGGTTTATGCTATTTAGATATGTCAAACAAATAATTGACCTAACGTATTGACGCATAATGATGATAGTTACCGAGAACTGATGACAAGTTGGGCAAAATTTTGTGGTGCCATGGATATAGTAGAGAATAAAGATATCTAGTAAACTCTAATTAAAACTTTGTGTGACATGACATGCCAAATACATCGGAGTAGAACTTTAGATCGCCTGGATTGAAAAGTAGGAACAATATGAAAGGAGTAAAAATAAATCGGAATAGAAATCCTATTACAAAACAGTGACATGACATTTTTTAAAATATTGCACTCGATCAATATTGGGCCACAAATTAAATAGGTTTAAACTATTTTTCACACATATTATTTTACTTACCATCACATTTTTTGTGTCTATACAACCATGTAATTAAGAATTACATATTTATAGTATCTCTGACACCATAAACAAAATTCATAGACCTATTTAATACGCTAAAGATGATGCCCTCGCATTTGCGAGGGCCAACTTGCTAGTTGTTTTTAAAAACACTTTATACGTGGGTTTATCTTTCTCCTCGATTTTTTTTTTTTTTTGTAGAGCAACTCAATGCGCGTTTTGAGTTGATAGCAAAGTTGCCTTCTACAGAAATTTGCATTTAAGTATGAGTACTCTTAAAGCATCGGTCTCAATCAGGAGTAGGAGTACCTAGCATGATCTACTGTTCAGAATGGAAGTCAAGTCAAGTATAAAAAACCTTGCCATGACGTAGCAGGCAGCCCATGATAGATTCATTGGCCTAGCACAAGCTGCCAAGACGCAAAGACCAACTTGCTTCGGTCTTCCGATCAGCCCACCTCGTGTAGGCCGTGTTCCCCACGTCCGGCACACCAACCAACCCAATGTTTTCCACCAGACCCAGTCGAGCCCGCGACTTAAATACGGCGGCGCTCGGCGAAACCAGTTGCGTGTAAGACTAGTGAAAGAAACAGCCAAATTCGACTGCCTCCTCTCGCCATGGCTCACCTACTATGCTTGCTCGTCCTCATCTTCCTCCTCGCCGTCCATGGCTCCCTTCTCCCGCCCAGCTACGACGATTCCATGTGCTCGGATTCGTTCATGTGTGGCGGCGTTGACATCAGATATCCATTCTATCTGTCAGACGCTACTCGACCAATGCTCGATTACACATCTTCCAACTACTCCTGCGGCTATACTGATTTGATGATCTTTTGCCAAGGCGAGGGGAAAACCAAGACCCCGATCCTCTATCTCGGACGAGATAGGTACACCATCCTGAACATCTTCTACGACAATCACACAATCATTATCGGGGACACCGACGTGCTCCGCGGCAACAGCTGCCCCAGAGTCAGCCACAACGTCTCATTCAGCCAAGAGTGGCTGCACTACACCGACTCCTTCGACAGCCTCGTCTTCTTCTTGGACTGTTACTCCACGCCAGGCGATGACCTGCCTTCTGATTTTCCCACAGAAAGTTACCAGATAAACTGTGGAGTGTTCATCTCCAATCCACCTGCAGTTTCCTTCGTGTTCACCTCTGAGGAACACAACGTTTCTCAGGAGTACCAATTGGCTGACCACTGCAGACAGATATTCGTGGTGCCGGTATATAGAGATGCTCAGCACAGAAGTAATCCGCTCGTGTTGCCGAGCCAATATGGGGCCGTGCTTGAGCGGGGTTTCGAGTTGGAATGGAACCAGAGCATAGCGCAACCATGCTACCAGTGCGAGCAATCTGGCGGACGGTGCGCCTACAGCGAGACCAAAAAGTTCCTCGGTTGCTTGTGCAAAGATGGGAAGGTGGGCATTCAGGATTGCTACAGCACCGGCGACACCACTGCTTATGCAGGCTCCTCACCAAGTAAGTTCTTGACAACTCTGATCCTTCACCTTTATTCCCGTCTGAAAACAAATGGGCGATAGTATATTTCGCTTGCCGCTAGCAATTTTCGCCGGACGATAAACCCAATTTGTATGAACCCGTGATGTCCACGCACATTGATGAATGATGATTATAATTTGACATGCCGGTTTGGCGCTTTCTTATCTAGTTCCTTGGTGATTTGCAACTCGTAGCCTCCTGCTTCTCTCCCGGCCGGTGTGCGCGCTCGTTTCCGCTCCTCTGGCCCATTGCAAACATCAGCCTGGTTTAAACCGAGAATCAGCGGCGCTTTGTCTGAAAACCAATAGCGCGTGGGTAGACAGAAGCAGAAACATTCGTTCCTGATTTCGACAGTCGACAAGGATGGTTCCTGACCATTTCCACGCCCCTTGCTCCTGTTCTGCATCAAATCACACCTTCTCCCGAGTGACCTTCCTCGTCATCACTCAACAGGCGGCACGCTGCGTGCGATCGAGTAGCTTTTCTGCAGCGTTTCAGTGCCAAACAGCATATAACTGTTGTCTGCTGTGCTGGGTGTGTTTGTTTGTTTCAGTATTATTGTATATATTATTACATATGCCAATACGATCCTAGAAGAGAGTTGACCGAGATATTCTTCCTGTAGCTGGGAGTGGGACCCAGTTTGAACACCACTAACAACAAGTGACCGAGTATAAAATGACAAAGCTTAGCAATTCCCAAATAAAAAACTTTCAGTGGAAGAAAATAAAATCGGCAACTAGAAGCCTTTCTTCCACGCGCCTTGGTCAATAAAAAAAACTACACGCAAGTCTCCACGGAACAGCGACTGCAGGTACTAACAGCCGACTTGCGTGGCACACTCAGCGTTATGCGCGACAGCAGACTGGTCAAAGGTTAAGCAAGAGGAGCCTTCCAGCATGTCACACTCACTCAGCCGCCTTGGAAACTCGCAAGGCCTTCGGGACATATAAACGGAGGCGAACTGCGGCAAGAAGAAACAAAGAAACTTCTCCTGAATCCATTAGCCAAGCAGCCATGCCTCTCTTGCTAAGCCACCACCAGGAGCTGCTGCTGCTTCTCCTCTTGGTTGCGGTTTTCGCCTCGCATGGCGATTCATCCGGTGATACTTACGACACCTCCATGTGCCTGTCTCAAAATCACACATGCGGGAATGTTAGAATTAGCTACCCGTTCTATCTCTCTAGAGATACAAAAGATCTCAAGGGCTCCAGCAACTCGTACTGCGGCTACCCTGGCATGGGGATCGTCTGCGACGACGGCAAGCCCACCCTGCAGACCGACAGCGGCGATAACTGCACAGTTACGAGCATGGAGGGCACGAGCGCAAACGTGTATCTAGCCGATCCGGACGTGGTCCACGGCAGCTGCCCAAGAGTCGATCACAACGTCACCTTCGGCCAGGCCTCGTGGCTGGACTTCCCCGCCAGCACGGTCGATTACCTCCTCTTCTTCCTCGGCTGCGACTTCGGGCTTGGCACACCGACCATCGGCCCGATCATATGCCCAGGATTTTTCAGCCGTTATCCTGGAGAATCCTTCGTGTTTCCGGATGATAGCGTGCCCCCTGGGAATTGGTGGCAGGACTGCGAGGCAATCATAAAAGCTCCTGTGCTCAAACATCGCCCCGTCGACCCAAATGATACCACATGGAGAAACGATGGATACGGCGAGGTTCTTCGTGAGGGCTTCCAGGTGTCGTGGGACAACAACAGACCCGTCCCGTGTACGAAGTGCGAGGAATCAAACGGACAGTGTGCCTTCAGCCAGACAGGAGGATTCCTGGGTTGCTTATGCCCCAACGGGCGAATCAACGATGCGATATGCGGTACAGACAATTCAACTGGTAAGCACTTCTCTGATCTCGCGCCCAATTTTCAAATAGCAAGGGAATCAATTTTTGTTATGAGACATGCGAACATATCTTGAAGAACTAACCCATACATAAGTGACCATCTAGACAGGCTTAAATGAACCCTTTTGAGGCCTTCCTTTGTTTTAGTTTCTGAAAAATTGTTCGGCAATTTGCATCTCGCAACCACCGTTTCCTTTCCATGCCCCAGACTTGGGAGTCCCTGGTGCTCACTGGGGCTTTTGCATCTTCTCTAGTTTGCGTAATTTCTTAGTACCAACTAGAGGCGCGGCAAGTGCAAAGCCTGAACGTTTCTGATCCATGTAAACCAAGCCTGTATGATCCCGCATAACTCTGAATCTTCAGTTTCGTCAGGTTTCTTGAGGCATGGCAACGACTATAGTTCAGGTCTACTCCCTCCGTTTTTTAATATAAGATGGTTTACCATTTGTCCACATGCATATGTACACAAATGTATGTAGATATGTATTAGTGTGCACGTTCACTCACTTTAGTATGTATCTAGACAACATGTGCAACACCTAAAACATCTTATATTACAAAACGGAGGGAGTAATTGTTAAATTTGAAAGACTACTCGGTCAGGACTTGGTGGGCAAGCCCGATCTTGCCCTGATTTGGACGCGATTGCTTCCAGCAAGTAAAACCCTTCTATTAGTGCGATATGAGTGCGAAAGTTTTCCAGAGCTGCCGTCAGAAAGAGTGATACGCCATCTTCAACCATGGGACCCACGTATCATAATATCTCTTAACTGACTAATTTGTGTATATTTGTAGTATTTGTTCACCTAACCACAAGAGCCGTTTTTTTTTTTACAAAACCTCAATAGCCATGTTTTTTGTTACTCCCGCTCTAATAGGTGTGTATTTGTGCAATTTACTCTTGTCACCGTGAATCTGTCGCCACCGTGTCCCCCGAATCTATTTGGCCTAAGTTTGATTTCATGGATTTTGTTTCCTCGATTACAAGAAATACGGCGGCACACACTATAGCACGCACATACACCGTGAGCGCATTCCCTGGTCACGCATTGCAATTGGTGGAGGCTCATGATTAAACCTAGGTATCTCGCTATGCACGAGTGTGTGACGACGTGACAAGTGCTCACTAGGATCTCAACTTTGATGGGTTAAAGTCATGGCTCAACAATTTGACTATCATTTTGATTGAAAAACTAGTTCCTTGTGACCCACACAAATATCCTTGTTAATACATGGGAGGTATCCGCGAATTAGTTTGGTAATTTATCAAAACAATTGAACGATATTGTCTTGTTTTATTTAGAACCATGTGAGACTTTTTAGTTCGAAAACCTTTTGGGTTATTTGAATGTTTTCGGATCATGCCACCGTTGCATTTTTTGTATCCAGGGAAGGAAAATAAGAAAGATTGTCTCGAACCGGTCGGGCTGTCCTCGCGGGCCCTGAGTTCATAGATGTGCATAATCATTCAGAAAGGAAACCAAATCTTCTAGACAAAATGCCAAATTATTTTGAGTATCTTTGCTATGACACCAACCAAAAAGAAAGCAGTGTCCCGAGGACATGGAGACTAGAGAGGCAACGTACAAGGCGACTTGCATAGCTGCGGCAAGATGGCGCGTCGCAACTGCCACAGGCGTCGTATCAAAGTGTTATGTGCCGTACGTCCTGCACTGCCCACCCAACCGTCCGAACAGGCCAACCCCCTCACCGAAACCCCGCCAAGCTCTATGCTCCACGCACGGCCTATAAACGGGAGGCAGGCACCATCCACACCAGCTCCCCAGAATCCGGCCTCGATCGAGCCAAAAAATCAGCCATGTCTCCCCTCTGCCGCCACCGCCACGCACACATCCTCACCCTGCTTGTCGTCCTCTTCGCCGCCGCTTCCGACGGCGATCCGGCCGGTGACACCTACAACTGCCAGCCCGAGCCTTCCACCTGCGGCCATCTCAGCGTCCGGTATCCGTTCCATCTTTCCAACAGTACACAGGAGGCGCCGACGGAGTACGGTGAGCCGCGCCCATACTGCGGCTACCCCGGCCTGGCCATCCACTGCGACGACGACAAGCCCGTCCTCCGTCTCGACCGCGACGACTACGAGGTCTCGGCCATCGACTACACCAGCCTCACCGTCTCCCTCGCCGACGCCGACGTCGTCGACGACAGCACCAGCTGCCCTACAGTCCGTCACAACGTCAACGTCCCGAGCCCGTTCCATCTGCCCACCTCCACCGTCACCTACCTCTTCTTCTTCACCGACTGCGGCTTCGTCCCGGACGCCGAGTTCGCTCCCAGGCCACTACGCAAGCCGCCCGGCATCAAGCCGCCCGGCATCAAGCCGATCACATGCGGAAGCACCGAAGCAGAGCCCACCGCCACCACCATGTCCTTCGTGCTTCCCGAGCGCGAGGTCCCTCCCAAGGACTGGTGGCGGGCGTGCCAGTCGGTGTACAGTGCACCCGTGCTCAGAGACGCCATCCCAGTGGATGCCCAGGGCGCTGGGTGGAGGGGAGGCGGCTACGCGAAGGCTCTCCGCGGCGGGTTCCAGGTGGGCTGGGATCGGAGCTCCGGCCCGTGCGGCAGGTGCGAGCAGTCCGGCGGAAAGTGCGGCTACAACAGCACCGGCGAGTTCTTGGGCTGCCTCTGCGCCAACGGCGCCCTGGTGGGCAGCGACGGCTGTAGCGAGATATCTGAATCCGCCGCGGCACTGTCCGGTAAGCCGTTCCGATCGAACTGTTGCAGCACTTCCCGTCAGTCCGTCATTCGCAACCGAATGTTCGGACACTCTGGGTCACGCTAACTGAAGTCATAGGATCAGAGCTTTGCTTCATCCACACTCATAATCTGACAGATGGATACGCCGGGCCAACTCGAGAATAATCAGCGTGTGTTTTTATTTCCAAAAAAGAATATATCGGGTGTGAACAGAACCAAGGATTCAATCACATCAGTGCAGTTCGTCCTCCCCTACCCTCTTCTCCATCTGACAGAGATGTCTCTGATTTTCCTTCCGATGGCCCCATCGTCATTGAGTTGAGAGGGGTGATAGTGTTTCTCGAACCCAGCAGACCAGGGTCTTGGTCACATCGATCACGTCGGCTTCAGTCCGACCACGCGGAGAAGAAAATTAAGCAAGAGCAGTTGCACTGCACAGCGACGCATCTCCATTCTTCCATGGACTGATTCCGAATTCAGAAACCATTGGTTAGGTCGCGTCGATCGACGCTTCTCTGATTCTCTGCTATACTTTTCATGCCATGTCTACTATCAAGCTACTGCAGCTTCCCCACAAGAGCTAATTATCGAATTGATGGTTAGGTGATCAGCAGCGAAGTTGATGTGCACTAGGCCTTGCCCTGTTTATTTGATGGGTCGACATCTTTTCACACTTACTAACCGAAGAGAGGCACAATCGTTCATTCGACTGCTGGTCGTAGTTGCCCTGCATCGCTGGTGTTCATATTACATGAGCCCCATAGGCCAGATGCAGCAACTTCAGATCTGATTCACCTCCGAAACATGTGAAATATTCTATCGTATGACTACAAAAGCATTGCTTTGGACCATCAACGTCTAATTTAAACCACTTCAGGGTGTGGTGCTATTCAGCTTTTTACCTTTTAACCTAACCTAGACAGGTTCAGATGGTGTGAGTTGGTGGCTCAAATTTTGCTCCCTCTTTCTTAGGAAATAAACTGATTTATAATTGCGAAAAACATTGCAGTTCGTTGTTAAGTATAGAATCTAAGACTTTCCAGACCATTAGCCTTTGATTTTAAATGTTTTTTCCACACGCTCAGACGTCATGGTAAGATATTCTTTCCATTATTTTAACTGTCGTATGTTTTTGCCTACCTTTATGACTTCTTCAGCTTTCTTTCCTGATGCCGATGCCCTACCTATGGGTATTTGTCATGTCTATATGTTACCTGCGCTTTAAGGACTAAACCCATCACAAAATGGAAACGTGTATGTTTTGCTACAACTTTATTAAAAGTCCTAGTGTTTCCATCCTACATGTCATGATGCACCATTTCTTCAAAATGAAACCCAATGACCCCGCGTCTCCTTTGGTGTTCATCGACAGTAAAAAGATAGAGATCCATCCTCTGCATCATGGCCAAAGTTTCCAGGCTTTTGAGATTGACATGTATGTATCATGTGACAGTTTTATTAGGAAGAAATAGCAACTTGGCCAAGTTCCCCATGCTGCTTATTTGTATCACTTGGGCAGCAGATGCAAAATATTGCTATGCAGGATTTGAGCCACCAACTAGATGTTTTTTACCGAGAATCGCCAATTAGATGTTTGATTATCCTAGCAAACCTTCATAGACTTTATTGCTGACTTATTTGTGTGCTTGTCTATTGCTATGCAGGATCAAAGAACAAAAATACAAAAGTTATAGCAGGTACTGCAAATACATATTTCCTTTATCATTTACCAATACTCAAGCAGTTAATTTCTTGCTTTGCTAATGTTTGGATGCCACACAAGACGAGTTAGAGCTTTTATATCAACTATCGTTGATCAGCAGTTCAGTGTAGTATGTGAATATCTGAATTCCTTACACTCCCTACTTGCAGTTGTATTTGATTTGCGTTCTTCATTTAGCTGCCGGAGCATACCAGTCGTTCGCATGTTGGTTTTGCAACTTGCAGTTAACCTATAATCCTATATGTTTGCATTTTTTAGGTTCTACAACTGGCTCCATCGATTGCGCCGGTCGTTAATATGCTTGATTTCATTTACTATTTCAGGTGTGGGGGCTGCCGCCGGTGTCTTACTTGTTGCTGGCGTGATAGCCATCATCTTCGTTCGCAAGAGAAAGCAGAGGAAGGTTGTGAACTCGTCTTCAAAGCTCCTCAAGTACAGCGGCTCAAGCGGGACCCCAACACGTTCCAGAGGCGGCGACATGGAGTCCGGCACCGGCAGCAGCCAGGACATGGGCAGCCGGTTCAGCTACGAGGAGCTCGAGGAGGCTACCGATTCCTTCAATGAAAACAGAGAGCTCGGTGACGGCGGCTTTGGCACCGTATACAAAGGTACACAGGACACTGCATGTCTGTACCAATCTGAGCTACGTTGATGGAAAATTGAACTCATGGGTAATCTTTGATCGATGGATCCAGGGTATCTGGTGGACGGGCGAGTGGTGGCGGTGAAGCGGCTGTACAACAACAGCTACCGGCGAGTGGAGCAGTTCGTGAACGAGGCGGCCATCCTGGCGCGGCTGCGCCACCCGAACCTGGTCATGTTCTACGGCTGCACCTCCAAGGAGAGCCGCGAGCTCCTCCTGGTCTACGAGTTCGTCCAGAACGGCACCGTCGCCGACCACCTGCACGGCCACCGCGCCACAGAGCGCGCCCTCCCGTGGCCGCTCCGTCTCAACATCGCCATTGAGTCCGCCGCCGCGCTCACCTATCTCCATGCCATCGAGCCGCCCATCGTGCACCGCGATGTCAAGACCAACAACATCCTCCTCGACACCGACTTCCATGTCAAGGTCGCCGACTTTGGCCTCTCCCGCCTCTTCCCGCTCGACGTCACGCACGTCTCCACCGCTCCCCAAGGCACCCCAGGGTATGTTGTCAGTCTACCGAGCAAAATTGTGCAAGATACGAACTAGAGATCTCCTCACATTTTGGCATGTAATTAACCAGTTCCTTGTGTTTCTGTGCATGTCAGGTATGTGGATCCAGAGTACCACCAGTGCTACCAGCTCACCGACAAGAGCGACGTCTACAGCTTCGGGGTCGTCCTGGTGGAGCTCATCTCGTCGAAGCCTGCCGTGGACATCACCAGGCAGCGGAACGAGATCAACCTGGCCGGCATGGCCATCAACAGGATCCAGAAGTGCCAGCTCGAGCAGCTGATGGACCTCGAGCTCGGCTACGAGTCCGACCCGGCGACGAGGAAGATGATGACCATGGTGGCCGAGCTCGCATTCCGGTGCCTGCAGCAGAACGGCGAGATGCGCCCGCCGATCAAGGAGGTGCACGACGTGCTCAGGGCCATCAAGGACGGATCCGTGGCGGCGAATGGTGGAGGCAAAGACAAGGACCTCGACGTGCCCTTGTCTCCAGACACGGTGCATGCTCCATGGGACAGCAGGAACACGACTCCTAACACTAGCCACTAGATTAGATTAGATCTGCAGCCGAGTTCTATTCATATCCGTAGTATGCTTATTACTACCGAGATTTGTTTGCCGTGTACCACTGTACCAGCGATCCGACATTTCTTTTCCTCTGCCTCCAGGTGATGTAAATATGTGTTCGTTGGCTACCAGAGCAGATGCATTGTACATACATAGGAGTGGTGTGATGAACTTGTTATGTTACTTATGATTACATAGGTTTTACCCAAGGTTATAAAAAGCGCGCTTAAGCGCACGCTAAAGCTCGCTTAGGCGCTGAGCGGAGCAAAACGCCTAGCGCTCAACTGCACTTAATTGCGCTTAGCGCTTTAATCCTTCAGAGAAAAGCGGAGGCAAAACGCTCAATTAGCGCCTAGCGCTTAATTGAACCTTGGTTTTACCATTTGCCATTAGTCTGATCTTGCATTTTGCCTATTTTGCCGTTCCAGCAGTGAGATTCCAAGTATAATAATATACCGTAGATAGAAGAAGTATAGAAGCAGACAACCAATGGAAGACTCCTTTAAGCCACATAACATATGAACCTACTATATTGGCATATCCAAGACTAGAATATGTTGCTTGTGATTGCACAGGACTTGAGACTTTGTATGAACACTATATTGTCATATCCAAGACTAGAATATGTTGCTTCTGATTGCACCAAGACTTAAAGACTGCACAAAGTGGCAGCATATGTTCTATCTTTCTCGCTCAGTGATTACAGACAATAACGGTACACTTTTACATGATGGAAATGTGACTGGTGTTACAAAACAGGTTAATTGCGCAATGTTAATCAACCGAGAAAGCTACCATGTTCAGGCGTACCTCTTTGATAAATGACACTTTATTCAGCAGCTTCTTGATTCTTTCTCATATTAAAACAGCGATTATCCCTCCACTGCGGAACTGCTGGTGTCAATCCTCGCTATACAATATGACACAGTTTGCTTGATTCTCATGTCATGGTATTCAGAAACTACTCCATGAATTGTGCAGAAAGTCATATCCTAGATCACCAAACCAAGCATCTTCTCCTCCTAAACTTGTCAACGTCATCTGAGCTCATTCGTGGCTTTTCAGGAACATCTACTGTTTTCGATTTCCCAACTCTGCTATCTAAGCTCTTCCGCGAGACCTGTCGGCACTTGGCAGCTTCTTGGGGTTTGTCCGAGGATGCAGGCTCTGAGTCTTTATGAAAGTCTCATCCGTTCCTGTTACCTCTTTCAGGTCAGCTTTGGTCGATTTTTTGCCAAGGCCTGACACAAACTTCTTCAAGTGTCTGATGTAGTCAGGATACAGCTCAAGATTGCAGTGCCCACCGCCACTTAGCCACAAAGGTGAATGCTTCACCTTGCAAAGCTCCCATAGCTGTTTTCCATGGGACCAATCAACGACGTCATCTGATGTGCCCTGGTATAAGAATTATACTAATTGTTTCAGTTATGACGACTGAAGCACCAAAACTCTAAGGTGGAAACAGTTGTAATAGATGTTATTCCACACAGTAACTTTGACATCTGATTGTTCATTTTCTTCATTTATGTTTAACTTTAGCATACTTGGGTTGGTGAGCATTTACAAATAAATCATCTATTTCAGCTTCTCAATGTAGTGGTATTCAAATACAAAACAAATCATGATCCCACCGCAGACCCAATGTAAGAACTAGGCACTACGAAAAAGAAATAAAAAATATTAAAATAAATGAACTTACATGAATGACAAGAACTGGACAATTTACCAGGCTGATCTTGTCAACATTCTACAAAATAGTGGGAAAATATATCAGCCATTTATCAACTACGATTCCAGGGAGAAGGGGGAAGTCAAATTTACCTTGTAAATGTCAAACCAAAATGTTTTTTTGACCGGATATAGTACTCTCAGTCCAGATAAGATGGGACTGTGCAGAACCACAGCTCGCAAGTTTGGCAGTCGTGAAGCAAGATCAATGGTTGGACCACTTCCAACAGATTGGCCATACAAAATTATATCCTCATCTGGCACACCATATTTTTCCTTGAGGCAGTTATATGCTGCTTCAATGTCTGCATATGTATTATACTCAGTGGGCTGTTCAATGAAAGAATAAACTCTCCATTAAGATATGCTTGCATAGAAGATTAGCATTGGTAAGTTAAAGTAGCAAAGATAATACCTTCCCCGTAGACCTCCCATAACCAGCGTAATCATACCTGCAACACACGTAGGGTCGGTTAAGATGGATGTAAGGGGGAACATATGCTTATGCAGGGTACTAACTTTGAGCATACAGCAAGCACCAGCGTAAAGGAAAATCTATTTAGCAATAGAATGAGTTTCCCAATGGATCCAATTAATATAATGTGCGAGTGAGTTGTGTGTGTGGAGGGGGGTCCCTTGGGATCCAAAAATATGATGCGCACGTGTCTGCATAATTCCAATCATTAGGTATATTGGTGATCCACCAGAAAGACCCACTAGTTATGCCTCGAAATAGAACATACCATCTCCTCATCATTGGAAAACTTTATTATGTCAGATCCAAGCTACCTCCACAAGATACATTTTCTTGTTTCACACCCACAATGTCGGGTACAGTATCATAGAGCCATTCTTACCGTAAACAGGTATAACTAACAAGGGATAGCCTGGAACTATATTAAACTAAAGTTACAAAAATTCCGCGTTATCGCAGCATATATTTTTATTTTATTTCTAAACGCCAAGGAATCGAAGCATATACAGCACAGCTACTAGGGAACTGCTCATGTACTCAGCAGTCCATCTAATCCTTGAAACTAGTTAATTGAGCTTTCCAAACTAATGGGATGATATGATGTTCCCTTAACATCAAGAGGATGGAGATGGTTATTTTTCATGGATAGACAAAATATAGTGCTAATAGAACGGGGAGACGTGGCAGCTTAGTTACCGGTAAATACAGCTGGATTTCATCCACAGAAACAGATAATAGTAGTAATTATTATTTTTCTTTTGAGTAAGAACAAAATGCACCCAAATTTGAGTCGAACAGGACCTGCAGCAGTGCAGGTAAATAAGATGATCATTTTGTTTTGTGTGTGATTCAGAACTCCCTCAACAATTTATGTGCTACGAGACAACTTTCCCCGAAATTATAGAAACCGGCCTCCTTTTGCAAAATTCCAGCCAGTAGTCAGGAAATAGGCACACCGAATCTTATAGTACTAATAAATGCACACCACAAAGGAATAGCATCCAAACACCTCCCGAAGTACGCCCCTTTCCCAGACCTCTCCCGGAAGTTTCCACCAACGGAAACATTCTTACTCCCAGGGGAATCCAGCTTAGAAGTAGTAAAACAACATTCGCAGAGTAGTAAAACAACATGAACAAGCAAGCGAGATGGAAGCGGGGGGCATTATATTACCCGAAGATGTTGACGCGGAGTCGGCGGCTGAGCTCGACGAAGAGGCCGTACATCTGGCCGAGGTCGGCGGCGTTGCCGTGGGAGTAGAGCAGCGTGGCGGAGGCCCGCGGGTGGCGCACGTGCACGGCCACGATCTCGTTCCCGCGGCGCGTGCGGAGGCGCACCACCTCCGTGCCGTCCTCCTCCTCGGCACCGGCGCCGCCGGAGGACGAGTCCCCGGCGCCGTCGCGCCTGCGGCGGCGCGCGGGGGGCCGGCAGATCTCGGGTATTCGCAGGCTGCCGGTGGCGGCGTCGGCGACGACGACGGTGTAGGATGGCGGCGTGGGCGGGAAGAAGGCGAAGCGCGCGGCGATGGTGGACGTCACCCCGCCCATGTCGGTGTCTCAGCAGCGCGGCGGCATGCGAGGTGGCAGGAGTGGGTTTGGATCGGAGGGTTTGGTGGTGGTGGGAGCAGAGAGGGGAGGGGAGGGAGAATGTGGGAGCTCACTACTACTCTGCGAACTTTTCCTCGCTAGTGTGTTTAATTCGGGTGATTTAGCAGCTGTGGGTTTAGATTTAGCGAAGCGGTTGGACTCGCCCGTACTACAGGAATGTGGCGGATCGGCTGAGGCGCCAGCTGCCATGCCCAATTATGCGGCCGTGCTAGAATAGCAGCAAGCAGCCTTGGCGTATTGCTCGGATTGTGCTATGGCAAGTACTGTAAGCTTTGTCCATGTGCGATATGGGGTTGGAGCTTTCACCATTCTTGCTCTCTTTTTTTACTGTAACACCGGCGGGCAAAGGCCAGCCTGAATGTTTTTCTATTAGTTAATCATGGGAACGATTCTTGTACAAGGAGCAAGGGGTGGGAGAGAAGGGAGAAGCCGCTAGGGAAAGACTAGGGGGGTTGGAGGTGGCACACCACGCGGGGAGTAAGTTTTTTTATTACAACAGTTACAACGATGAGACGAGTCTTCAGTGCATCGGCGGACCACGAGGGAGATTGGTTCGTCGGAGTTGTTGAAAATCAGAGCGTTTCGGCGCTTCCAAATATTCCACATGATTGTCGTGAAGATGGTGGCCTTCGCATAGGAGTCAGCACGGGAATTCCAAAGAGATCACCGAGATCCAGGGCGGACGAGGGGTTGTCCGGTAATCCAAGAGCGGCCCAAGTCTCTTGTGCACGGTGACAACGAAGCAGCAGGTGCTCGACGTCCTCGTCGAGGGGGCATGACGGGCAGGTAGCAGACGAGGCAGATTGGTGCCGGAAGCGGCGCACGTTCGTTGGGATGCGTCGGCGCAACGCACGTTCGTTGGGATGCGTCGGCGCAACACCAACCAGTAGAAGATCTAGCTAGTCATACCCTGCAAACCAACCTGCACATGTCTAAAAGCATTGACATAGTACCGCCTATGTCTTGCTCTTTTTTTACTAAGCTAAAGTGAAAATGGGCTTGCAACTCTATGAGACATTATGCAATCCTAGTGAAAGATGGAAGATATCAACAGATGGACATAGATGGTTAGGCGGCGAACAGAACTAGGAGAAGTTGAAAGTGAGAAACATGATGTGGTTGGTTCCCTTTTGGGACGTGAGGTGTAAAGGGGTGACGACTGCAACTTAGTAGGAGTACTACGTACATGGCAAGCTGTATGCTAACTTTTCTACTCATTTCATCAATGTACTCCTAATAAACTACTCATTGATGTAATCCACTTTTGGCCGGGCTTCATCGGTGCGGACCATGTAGTACTCGAATTTGGAGTGTCGTCTACACTTAATTAAGTAGAGTAGGAAAAAGCTCTTCTCTCTCAAAAAAGAGCAAAGCTCAAGACCGAATCGAAATACCGAACGAGAGCAACAAAAATCTTTATCTCACACGAGTGGCCACACGGCGTCCCCCACGAGAGGACACGCACACCGGATGCAGGAATCCATACGCTGCGGCCGAGCGGCTTGGATAGGAATCAAGGGCTCCGTCTCCTCCGTTGTTCGCTTTTGATGATCAGACGCACCGCCAGCAAACAGGAGATTTGGCGTCACATCGATCGTGCCGTGCCCGTGCGTGATGGGCAGCGGCCGGAGACCAGGTCACTCGTTTGACCCACGAGTTTGGCACCCGTCAATGGATCTGCCGACCTATGAACGGGGCAGAGGCCCAGTGGCAAAGGTAGCAGTGGCTAAACCTGGCAACCAGAGTTCAAGCCCCGTCGGGGATGAATTTCTGGAATTCTCACTAAGGAGCACTTTTTCTATAAAAAGAAGCCACCATGGGCTAGTCCTGGTCGGTCTCATTTTTTTTTGGATCTGCCGACCTATCTATCCCCTATCGCACATGTCCCATGTCATCTACTCCTTCCTGCTGCTGTCTGCATGATCCTGCTCCCCTATCATCTCCTCCACGTAGTAAGGTGGTTCTTTAGAAGCAAAGCACAAGGTTTAATTACTGATAACAGAGGCCATATCGCACAGGCGCCGGGATAACATTCTCCCACACAACAAAATCACCACTAGGACCAAATTCACCAATATAGGCTAGCTCATGAGCAACACGGTTCACCCACCGACTAGGCGGAAAAAACCTACTACCACGGCATACAGCTTACCAACTAAACAAAGCGGGGTATGGATTACTAGGCACGCATGACATGCCACGACCTCAATGAGATTGCTCTTTACCTAACAAAATAAACTTCTTGATTAATTTTTGTATGCAAATACGCTAACATAAGCGAGGCTACATCGATCGACCCTCTCGATTCCCTTTTTTCCCAAAATAAAACCTCGAAGAAAAATCCCAAGCCTAGATGCCGACATTGGACTTGAATTTTTAGGAAAAACGTCGACGGTTGAGAAGATTGTCCACCACGGGCTTCCAACAAGGGGTTAAGACAGAACCTAAGCAGCTCACGACTAGCGTTGACAAACCATGCTGTTTTGGGTAGGTCACTTGTGAAATTCCACAGCCCTTTCTCATTTTTAATTAGTAATCATTTTCGGAAAAAATTAGGGCCATCAACTAAGAAAATGAAGGAATTTTAAGTTAACATATATACATTATTTCAGATGAATATTCATGCATTTGGGGGGGGGGGGGGGAGGGTGGCCCCCCTCCCTCCCCCCACTAAGCTTCGCCAGCGTAGGGTTGTCTTTTTGCCCCGGGCCTTTGGAATTTCAAAAACCGCTAATGTTGGATGCATTCCTTTAGCGGAAGACACGCGCTGGCCATGCAACGACAGCGACAGGCAATGTGCCATTCTTCCCATTCTCGCCGCAATTCAAAACAGTTTTTTGTCATGCGGGCCATGGAGACAACAGTGCCATTCTGTTCTCGCTGCTCTACGTCGTGCCTACAAGGCTAGGCATGGTCGCCTCCAGCACGTTGTTGCCGAGTTGCTCTAGCGACAACCGGTGCACGACGAGATTCCGTAATTGGCGCTGAAAAGCGCCCTCTTGTTGCATGTGGCTGCTGTTTTTTATTGCATGCGGCCGCTGTGAAAACGTGCTTTGAGCCTCCAACCGTAACATAGTTTTTCTTAAACACATTTTGACAAAAAAAAAATATCTAAACCCAATTTTGCTAAGAATATTCCTTAAACACTTTTTCTGAAAACTAACTCCATATTTTCCTAATCCAAACAACCACTTAGGCCTAGCTTGGGTGTATTTTAACCGAAACCGTAGTACAATTTTGGGGACTTTTTAGTCCCCCTGAAAATCCGGCCGGGTAAGTGTAAACATGGACCCGCTTGGAATGGATGTGGATTTTTCTTTTGCGAATTAAGAGCTTCAATCATCAAATGTTCGGGTTACAATCCTTAATCAGGATCTGATCTAAGAATGGTGGTTTATAATTGACCCTCAAGCACCTTCTTCTAGAGCTACTAGCCTTCTTAGCACAGGCATGGGCGGCTTCATTGGCTAGCCTACCCACAAAGCTAAAATTGATACTAGTAACAAACCCACTAAGTTCCTTGATTTCCCCGCAGTAGCATGCGATTTCAGACCTACCGCCTCCCAGCTCCGCCATTAGCTTGATGACCTCGCTGGCATGTTTCAAATATCGACATGATCAAAGTGTCTATCAACATCAAACTGAACAGCATCACGTACTGCTCTAGCCTCCATGATCAGAGAGCTAGCCGCGTCATTATACCAACGAGGGAATGTCCACAATACCCGGATTTAGTCAGATCCAATTCGAGGGATTTTGTAGGTTCATTGATCAAGCCCTAGCAGAAGAACTTGACAAGTTTTTAATTTCTCCACCTCTCGATACCCGTAAAATAAACGGACCTCACCACGTCCGTATTATTTCTCGACCGATTCCGGGCCAAAACCGGCCATCCAAGCGAGCCTAAGGAAATTTTCACCCGTCGGTAATTTAAAAGACATTCAAGCGGGCCCTCAAGTACAAATCGAAATCTGCCTGTATTGATCGCCCGGGCGGTACGGAACAAACCCGAGATTCCAAGGCCTCGGGCCATGGTCAAACCCGCCGTCAGGAGTTTCGGATTTGGGCCATGGTCATACCGGGCCGATCTCAGCCCATCTGTTATTCCCTTCCCTTCGTCCTTCGGCCATCGAGCAACAAGCAGGCAAGAGATTGTCTCAGAAAAAAAAGGCAAGCAAGAGATGGGGACAGGAGGAGGCGTCGGAGAAGCTGATGGAGGCGACCAGGCGGGTGGAAAGGAGGAGGCGCTCGCATCCAGTAGGCTCCTCGACCCGGAATTCAAGCCCTCCAAGCTATCCCAAGATCGGCTCGACAAGTTTAAGGTCTTCTTCTTTACTTGGATTTCCGATTGTTTAGCAGTACGAATCTTCTGCTGTTCTTCGTCCACACACCGAGGGAGGTGGGGGTGGTGGGCGGGATGATCCTTGCGTTTCAAATCGTCCTAGTTTTCTAGTTACATACAAAGCCCAATTCAAGCTAGTGTATTTATTATTATTGTGGAAAAGCACATTAGGGCACGACAAAATTGATCCCTCCCTCAATAGCTGGTGATGCTCATTCTGTAGGCTTTAATCTGCTGACAATGTTCTACAGAATGATGACGGAACCTTAGTCCAGGAGTCAGGAGTGAACCGTCGAGTTTCTGTGCCATCCTCTAGGGTCGTCAGTTACCAAGTTATTCGTTGTTGTTGTTCGTAAGTTGTAGGAATAATTTGGCTTTGTTTCCAGAATAAAAATGGTCTGGTGAAGTATGGACTTTGCCAACTAGGCATAAGTTCATCTTCTGAATTCTGATAGTTGGAGTGTTGGACACTAGACATTTTATCTCCATTTCACCAGATATGACCGGGTTCCACTATGCTCCGTATTCCCTATTAGAACAGAACAACATCCAAAATCCCAGTTGTTTTCCAGAGGTTTGTATCTGATCTAATGACGATTTGCGATTAACCTGCTAGAAACCTTAATTGCCTAGGTACTGCTAAAAGTGCAGTTTTTTCTGCAAAGCAAATGCTGCAGTTAAGAGGGGCAAAAGTACTCGAAACTTTCTGGTAAAAGCATGTAGTAGATAATTAATTTTGGAGTTTATAGTTGCTATGTTGAGATACTCCTACATAGAGGGATGGTGTTATGCCCCAGTTAGCAAAGCTCGCATACTGTCCTTGCACATTAATGAATGTAATAAATGAAAAAGAGGTGTCAAACTAAGAAAAAAAAGTTAATCTTATCCCTTGTGTAAAATGTCGACAAGAAACCTATTTTTGCTACTACAGTTTGGGCTGGAGTATAGAAAAACGATCCTTGTCTGATCTTGTTAGTGCTACCCTGTCTGTATTCTCTCAGTTAAACTGGATGCAATATTTGGTTTGAGCTTATTTCCTGTCTTTTCTCATATGACGATCGTTAGTACATGCTGGTATCAATACTTTACTAAGTGAAATGCAAGTTGTAATGCAGAACTTCCCACTCTCAAGAATCTCAACCCTGAATTAATGGTTTTCAGAAATTTGTTTGAGTGTTTCTCTAGGTTTTCTGGACATGATACCCTTACTTTATCTGAAAGTTACAAACTCAGCTTTTTTTGTTCCAAAAAACACCAAGTCTGTTATTTGATCTTTAATGTTGCAGGAATTACACAAGAAACGGTTAAAAATAAGTGAAAAAACAAAATACAAAGGAAAATCTAGAGGTGCCTCTCTCTCTCTCTCTCTCTCTCTCTCATGTGTGTGAGATTACCCGAGATGTTCTAAGCTGTTTGTTCTTGATATTTGAAAAAAATTAGGAAGCACCAGCAGGAATACTAAAGTATCCAATGATTCTAAATTCAGTTATGAGGATAAATCTGTCGATAATACTGCACTAGATGTACATCATACATCATGGACTACAGGTACCCAAGAGGTATGTCCGGTTATACTTCAGAACTTTTGGCCACTATCTTCTTTTCACCTAAATTCATGAAGATTATTGCTTTTGCTTGAAACTTTAATCATAGGACAGCAAATAAGTAAAAAAGGGATATCTGTATAAATCACTATTTGTTACTACATAATTTTTGTTTATTAATCCAAGTAACGTCTTCTAGTCGAGCTTTAGGTATTGAAATTTGCTTCATTTGATGAAACAAATTGCTTTACATCGATTTTGACAATTGTTGTGACCAAATTTTTTTATTATGTACTGTGAGCTGTGACATAAAGTGTTCCTGCCAAGAAGAAAACCTTGATTTTAAATAATATTAGAATCTTAGTTCTCTGCTTCAAGTTTGGTCTCAGGTAAAAGTATATGTTGGCATCAAAGGATACTAAATGTGTATTTCTTACATAGTGTTTACCAAATAGATGAATAGTGCATTATTATAGAATATCTTTTGTTATCTACAGTTGTCCAATGTTTTGTTCAGTTAGATGTACGTCTTGATAGAATCAAAAGTTGATGAGTTCCCTTGTTTACATTGGTTCGCAGTTGAGTTATCTCTGTTACTCTTAGGTGGTAATACTAGCTACATTTACATCTGTAAGACATTTATTAGACTTCATATTTCAAGATCATTGATCTTATTTTGATGTTATTTAGACCATCTGCTACTTAACTGAGTCCAAATATATGATTTCACATATATACCTGCGTGATTTTTATCCCCATATATTTGCAGAATTATGCAACGTCCCTGCCCTTAAGGAACAAAAGGAAGTTACATTGGGGGTACTATTTTACTTTTTATTGTATCATACTATGTAGCAGCGTCTGTTTTCAACTCTATCGTATAGTCTTATGTCACTTTCTACTTGATTATTTAGTATTCGGGTAGCTCAAGTTCGTCTCCTCAGAAAACTTAATTTACACAGAGTTTGTCAAAACTTCTCCTTCCATTATTCAAAAACTTTATATATATTGTACAGCTCCCTGAATCTGGCAAAGAAAACGTTTGACTTGTTATCTTCTGTATGTGGAGTTGTGGACAAAATGGGCTAGGTATGATACACACTGCAATTTAGTAATAGGATAATTCTAGCTTATTTTGAGATTCTATGACCAACCTTATCCGATGGACATGAAATAAACTCTTACCAGAAAACAAAGGAAATCTGATTCGAAAGACGAGATATCTTTTGAAGCAGAATCACTATAGTTCTGATGGAATTTGGTAGGCCAGAATGGTGTGACATTTTTGTATGATCACGGTGCACAAATTTTAATGTGCCAGTTTGCCTCCCATTATTTTGTGAAAAGAATGATCAATTGTCGTTCTTATCACCTGTATCTCATATTTTCAGGCTTGATGTTAAAGAACGGTGGGAGAGAAAAGCGAACATGTGACTTTCTGAAGATCAATTCTGTTCTTAGTGCAAAGCACCACTCCATGTAAAGTGAAGAAAAAAAACGACCTGCTATACCTTCTAAATGACCTAGATGGATGGATCCATCTTTCTGTTAGCAGGCAGAATAGCTGATCGAATATATCAGAACCGGGTAACAAGCTTCCTGATTCTAGGTTTCTGTGTGATGTCTTATGCAGATTTTGTGGCTAGACATTCCTATGTTCCTTTTGTTGTAAGTACCTGTCCAGATCTTCTGTTGACCCACATAGGGTGTAGAACAGCTTGCCGCTCTCTGGACAAGACAGGGAAGGTATCGAGTATCCTGTCTCAGATGTTGTCTCACGAATATGACATGCTGATGCTTGCCTGTAAGTTACTTAGGTCAATAGAATCGTACTGTAAATTTATCGATTGGTGGCGGTTTATCACCTCTCTAAACCCCTGTACGTCACTTGTCTGTGCTTCGTTTGGGTTGGTGGTTTGTGAATTCTGATGGCTGCAGATGCAAACTTGCACACAAACTCGTTCACAAATTGGGTTGGTGGTTTGTGAATTCTGATGGCTCCAGATGCAAACTTGCACACAAACTCGTTCTTGAAGACGAAGCAGTTAGTATCTCGGTTAATTTCAGATATGTTCACTCGACGACATCAGAAAGTGAAATTTATCGTGCATAATACATGGGTGCATTTCTCACGTGACTTGCTCAGAAAGGATGTGCTAAACATTATAAAAAATGCGATTTGGGGTTTAGACAGACCCCAAACAGTTTTTTTAGAAGAATTCGGTGTGTACACACCCGCGAGCGGGCGCTGGCGCTCGAACAAGGGCGTGAAGTCAAAAGGATTCACCAAAGTGCAAATGTTGTGGGCTCTCCGCCGCTGGTGTTGGTGTAGTCGTTGCAAATTCTCACTTAACTAGCCTAAACTAACAGGAGAAGAGAAGTCCAATATTGACATTGCCTTGGGAGAAGGTTGAAACCACGTGGCATACGTGGTAAGCAATCCAAATGAAATGGAAAAGGAAGAAGAAAAACAATAGAGAAAAGTTTCAATATAACATTTGTTCAGTCTTGTGAGTTGAACTAGATAGATAGAGTTAGCTTTCCCTCAACCCCACCTAGAAGAATAAACTAGATAGCGTAGCTAAGAGAGAGGACACGTTACCCAGTTTATAGGGGAGTGGTTCGCAATCTTATCGTGCGAAATTACTAATTACTAACTATATTAAGGCAGCCGACTTTCGCGGCCTGAGAGGCCTCCTGCACCGTAGCTTCTACAGTGTTAGCCACAGTGGTACTGTAGTGCACTGTAGCTGTATACAGTGATTCATTCCGAGCCGTTCTCCGGCGATCCAACGGTCCGCAGGAGATGCCCGTGACGCTTTTCCAAAAAAAAAACCACTAATCGACAAATCAACCCGCAGTCTGCAACTTCACGTTAGGAGGGACGTGACTGCAATTTGGACAAAATTGAAGGACTTTCCTGGAAAACCATCACCAAATCCCCCCTCCCCTCCCTCTCGCGCGCGCGGCCGGAAATCGCCGGCGCCGCCACTCTGGTCCTCCCCGCTCGCATCGACGCCCAGGGCGGTCTGCGTCGTCGCCTCCCCTCCCTCCCCGCCGACGAACGCGTGTCGGGACGCCCCGGAGTCGGCGGAATCGACGCCGCCGTGGTCGCTCGGGCCGTCGCGTCCGCACGCCGCCGCCGTCGCTCCGGCGACCCAGATGCAGCGGCGCCGCTGCCTACGGCCGCCCGCGGCCACGCGCACTCGTGCCATCAAAGTAGGCGATGAATTCTCGCTCGTGATGGACTCCTGCATTGACCTGGCTATGTGACTGGGACTGGGAGGAGAAGACTGAGGAGGAGGATGCATCCGAGTTGTGCGTTCACCTCTGAATGAAACTGACTCCAGACAGATTCGATAAACCAATCGTGGTGTTGCTTGTCTCAAGCCTCAAGGAATGGAGAGACCAAACAGGCTGCTACAAGTGTCAAAACAGCTGATATATTGACAGAAATCTGCCGGTGAATGGATCACCAGCTTGTCCACCTCCCGTATACATTACTAACTATATTAAGAGCATCTCCAGCAGACGCCGGAAACGGGGCGCGCGCGTCATATAACCGATTTTTCCCGCGCGCGGAGCCATTTCGCGCGCTCCAGCAGACGCGGGAAAAAAGCGCGCGCTCGGAAAACGGAAGCGCGCGCTGGCCAACGCGCTACGTTTCGCGTTAAATACCCCGCCCCGCGGCCAGCGCGCGCTCACTCCACGCGTCTCTCTCTCCTCTCCCAAC
This sequence comes from Poa pratensis, assembly GCA_947311845.1. NCBI lineage: Eukaryota > Viridiplantae > Streptophyta > Magnoliopsida > Poales > Poaceae > Poa > Poa pratensis. Next base: position 14,957,979 of record CAMZMU010000061.1, on the reverse strand, counting down.
CGCGCTCTCTCTCTCCCGCGCCCGCTTGGAATCCCCACGCCGCCGCCACGATGCCTCCGCGCCGCCGCTCCCAATCCGGCTACCTCGGCGTCCGCGAGCGCCCGAACGGGACGTTCACCGCCGAGATCCGGTCCGGCGACAGCTGCGTCCCCCTCGGGACGTTCGGGACCGCGACGGAGGTCGCCCGCGCGTACGACGCGGCGGCGTGGAGGCTCAACCGCCTGCGCCGCTCGATGAACTTCCAGGACTGCCGCGACGCGCAGGAGGCGGCTAACCTGGCGCCTGAGCCGCGCCTGGTCACCGCCGAAGACCACCGCGACCACCGCCTCCGCGCGACGCTCCGCCTGGTCGAGGAGCGCGACCAGCGCGCCGTCGCCGACTGGTACCGGGACCACCCGCGCGAAGAGCGCGACGAACTAGAGTTATGGAACACCCGCGCGGCCGAGCGGGCGGAGCGGCGTTTAGAGCGCCACGATTGGCGGCAGGAGCGCCGCCGAGCGAAGGAGCAGGCGGAGGCGGAACTGGCGGCAGGCCTCGCCAACTGGCCCGCCGGCGACCCCAGGTGGCTCGCGCTGGAGGAGATTTCGGAGACCACCAACTCCGATTCCGATTTCTCCTCCGACTCCGATTTCTAGTTCATCGAATACTAGTTCCTCCGGCTCGCGTTTGGGTTTAGGATGTAGTTATTTTAGGATGTAGTAAATCGAATCGAATCATGTTCGTATTCGCCTGTTCGTGTAAATCGAATCGAGTTCGTCTGTTCGTCCGAGTTCGTCCTCTTGTTCGTATTTGGGTTCTTTGCAAAGAGTGCAGATTGCGGCGCGGCATTTTAGCGCATCTGCTAAACCATCCAGTTTTCGCGCGGCATTTTAGCGCGGCTGCTAAAGCAAAAGTGTCGGCCATCGCGCTAAAACGGTGTTTTGGCGCTGAAAAAAAATTTTAGGGCGCCGGCGCGTTGGGCGTCTGTTGGAGATGCTCTAAGGCAGCCGACTTTCGCGGCCTGAGAGGCCTCCTGCACTGTAGCTTCTACAGTGTTACAGTACCACTATAGCTGTCTACAGTGATTCATTCCGAGCCGTTCTCCGGCGATCCAACAGTCCGCAGGAGATGCCCGTGACACTTTTCCAAAAAAAAAACCACTAATCGACAAATCAACCCGCAGTCCGCAACTTCACGCTAGGAGTGACGTGACTGCAATTTGGACAAAATTGAAGGACTTTCCTGGAAAACCATCACCAAATCCACCCTCCCCTCCCCCTCGCGCGCGCGGACGGAAATTGCCGGCGCCGCCGCTCCGGTCCTCCCCGCTCGCATCGACGCCCAGGGCGGTCTGCGCCGTCGCCTCCCCTCCCTCCCCGCCGGCGAACGCGTGTCGGGACGCCCCGGAGTCGGCGGAATCGACGCCGCCGTGGTCGCTCGGGCCGCCGCGTCCGCACGCCGCCGCTCCGGTGACCCAGATGCAGCGGCGCCGCTGCCTACGGCCGCCCCGCGGCCACGCTCGCGTCCCAGCACGCGCGGACGCGTCGCCGGCGAGGTTCACGCCGCCGCGCAGGCGGCGCCAGAGCCCGGCCGCATGTGACGTCACGCTGACGTCCCAGCGGGCCTGGGCTGCGCAGCTGGGCTGCCTGCTGGGCCAGGCTGGCTGCTGCGCAGCTCGGCCGGCCCTTTTTTTTTCTATTTTCTTTCCCTATTTTTCTTTTTCAAAAACTTTTGTAAGTTTTGAAATGCAAATTCAATAATTTGCAAATCCGCACGATTTTAAAAATGTGAAAATTTTCAGATTTGAATTTGACCACATAAACTTGCCATACAAATTTGAATATTTCAAAAATTTAGATGCCTTTCAAATCTAACTATTTCACAAACTTTTGGAGATCAAACAATTCACAGACATAAACCTTTTTTGTGCTTCGATAAATTTAAATCTGAACACATTTTAAACATGAACATCTCCAAGTTTAAATTTTCTACACCAAGATATTTACAAATGTGACAAAAATATCAACATGAACACACCAATAAACGCTAACTATTCACGTCATACGATCAAAATTCAAATTTGAAAGTTCCAAGATTTAGAGTGCCTCCTAAATCTGAGCATTCAATAAATGTAAACCAAATTTAAATATGAATGCCTCCCCAATTTAAACAGTTTCGGAGCTCGAACAAATTTTAGGTGTAAACTTTTCCCGAATATCAGTACACTCAAATCTAAACAAATTTTAATGTGGATATTCCCAAATTTGAATTCCTTACACCACGATATTCACAGATATGCCAAAAAACATCAGCATGACCACAATATCTGTGCATTTAATAAACGTGAAAATGATTCAAATATGAATTTCCGAATATCAGTACACTCAAATCTAAACAGATATGCCAAAAATATCAACATGACCACAATATCTGAGCATTTAATAAACGTGAAAATGATTCAAATATGAATAGCTTCCCAATTTGATCATTCTAAAAATATTCCGACTCATAAATTTTGTCTTCATTCCAAGCAATTTAAATCTAAACAGTTTTTTTGCAGTACGAACATTTTTTTAATCCAAAACGTCGTCAAAATTTGACATCACGCCGCGCCACATTCCCCTAGTGGGTCATGTAAGAGCGAGAGGGTTCTCGGAACCACGGCTGCCGTGAACGACACGCGAAGTGATGCGAAGGTTGCGGGGACTGGAGTTGGACAAAGAACAGTGAAGAACTCAACTTGCATGTTTCGATTGCGAATGCGCACGAGTGACAACCTCGATTTGACCATTCTTGTGATGTTATTGAAGCACCCGACTAGATGAACTACCTTTTTCTGATAAAGAACGGTGTTGTCGTCAACAACATGTGTGTGTTGAAATGTAGTCTACCAACTCCTTAGAAAAGAATAAATCTAGAAACATAGGCTGATTCTGATGCATGCATGTGACTAATCAAACAGCCTAGAATCTCTTTTCCAATCCAAAAAAAAATATGTTTGTGCGAGAGTATGCCTCACAGCCCTCACTCTTGCATGCCGCAATACCAGATTCAAAACCTTTGCGTTCTGTCACTAGTATCCTCTTGAGAGCGCTTGTGAACCCAGACTTGTTCAATTCGACCTTGATCGATGACACCATGCATGACTGACCGACTCTATAGATGGCGATATCATGTGCCACGGACCTGAAGTTTCAGCTGTTCGCAGGGATCAGTAGCAGACGCATGTGTTGCGTGCTGCTGCGTTTCCCTCTCAATGTATCTGCGAGTTTTGCCTGGCTCTCTGGCATGCACGATCGATGCTAGCCAGTCAACATCTCGCTTCAGTGAAATAAGATTCAGAACACAGAGCAAATGCAGCAGTACGTCTAAGTAATGGAGAAAGCAACTTGCCAACCATACTTGTAGAAAACCAAACTGTCCCCCTTAATTAATACCGTGCAACCATAGTAAAACGGGATGGCTCTCATGCCTGTGAAAGCCTGGCGATTAAGTCAACTGGTCACCAGGTCTAATTAGTAATTAGTGGCCGTTCATGTGGAGCGGAGTCCACCAGAACTCGTGGCTCTAATTCAATCGGCAACTGAAATGTATAATGTATAATCCCTTGTCTACAGCTTGATTGTTCCCGGTTAGTAGTAGTTGAATAGTCGATCTATTAGCCGAGCCGGTTCGGATATAAAACAAAACACGATGTGTTGGGTCATCACGTTCCCAATGGTCGTTGTCTCGCTAGGGTTAGCGGTAGTAGCAGTTTTACTCGTCGTTGGGTCGCAATCAGAGATCCCAACGGGTCCACTGGAGGTCTGGCATGCTGGCCCGTGATGGGCTCGTGCCGGGACCGTACTGCCACGCGCTGGGCCTCTTGGCAGCTCCCTGTTTCTTGGGGAAAAACAATAATGCCACGGACAGGCACATGCTGTACACGCAAAATAGTCGTTGAACATGGTGACGTGGATTGGCCATTTGCCGATCTGGCATGCAGCCAGGCTGCTGGCCGTCGAGTTTGACCGACTTAAAAAATACTACTCCAATTAGACCAATATACTACTCCCTCCGTCAAAAAATAAGTGTCTCAAGTTTCCCAAAAAATGGATGTATCTATACATGAAACATGTCTAGATACATCCACTTTTGGACAAACTTGAGACACTTATTTTGGGACGGAGTGAGTAATACTTTGTTTGACCCCCTAAAAATAAGTACTCCCTCCGTTCCAAATTAATTGACCAGAATTAGACATTTTCTGCAATAGATATAAATTATACATGTGATATACATTACAAGTTCACATTTTCGATCATTGTGATTGCGATGGGTTTAGAAAATACTTAGAAAGAAGAAGGCTGACATGAGTACTGTGTGCACTGTATGTGACCTTGCAGCCTAAATGGTCCCACGGGGGTGGGGAATCGTTATTTGGCCTCAATAAATTGGACATTTATCGAGAAGGGCGATTTGGTGCCCGGGCACACCTAGTCCCGAAATCTGGCCCGTAGAGGATGCATCGTGATTCGTTTGTCTGACAGGACCGGTGCGGCTAGAAAATATGGAAGAGTGCTGTACGGGTGGTCCCATCGTTCGTGGCGTTGGACGCCGTCAGGGTGGGATATCTGTCCCGGCCGCACAGGTTTTTGTGCGACTTGGCTGTGCCGGTAGCACAGGAAAAAAGTTCGCCGTAACGGCGTCCAGGTGCCGTGCTTGTAGATAAAAAATATGAACATCTACAAAATTTAAAAATATATACTAAGAAAAAACATTACATGGTGGATCTATTTATATTGATATTCTTGATTTAGCTAAAATTATACGCCATGTTTTGAGAAATGAAGTGGGTATTTAGTAAAAGCTGCTAACAAAGTACTTGTTCCCTTTAGTCATTACTATCCCTCAATTTACAACCAGAATTACAGCAAGATTGATCGAAGCAAGAAAATTTCCAGCGCAGGCCAATCCATCATGATGGCTTGGGATTAGATGAGAAGCAACACTGTGAGGAGGACAATGCCGATCGTGCGACGGCGCCTTTGAGCGTGAGGGCGCACCTGACCCTGAGCACGGCGTACCCGAGCACCCGGTAGAAGACGACGAAGCCCACCATGACGCCCACGTTCCTCCACCTGCACTCCGTCCACCTCGCGCGACCACGAGTTGGCGTACCCGTCGCCGTGGCCATTGCTGCTGCCGAGTTGTTCGTCGTCGGCGGCGGCCTGGATTAGCTTGTGCTGGTGGAAGAGCTGCTGCATCGTGCACCGGTCGCGGCGCTGGTGCCGGTGAAGGTGGAGGCGGAGGTCGTCCACGGAGTCGATGGCGAACTAGACGGTGTCCACGTGTGGCGGAAGGCTGAGTCCGGCATCGGCAAGGAGGGAGCCGAGGGCGTCGACGCTGCCGTGGTGGAGGACGGAGCCTGCGGCGAGGAGGAGGACGGCGTCGAACACCTTGACGATGCGCGCGCCGGGCTGGTGGATGCTGAGCACCACGGTCCGGCCCCCGATGCGCTGTCGAGCCCGGAGGTAGGCTCATCGAGGATGAGCACGGCGGGGTCGTGCACGGCCTCCACGCCGATGGACACGCGCCGGCGCTCGCCGCCGGAGAGGTCCTTGACCCTGGCGTCCGCCACGCGGGACAGCACGATGTCGGTGACGAGCGCGTCCACGGCGTCCGGGTCGTAGGCGCCGGGGCCAAGGCGAAGGCGGGCGCTGAAGTGCAGCGTCTCGCGGACTGTAAGGAGCGGGAAGAGGACGTCGCGCTGGGTGACGTAGCCACAGAGGCGGCGTAGGGTGGCGGCGTCGACGGGGGTGCCATTGACGCGGAGGTGGCCGCTGCTGGAGGGGTGGAGGCGGCTGGACAGTACCTCAAGAAGCGTGGACTTGCCGGCGCCGCTGGGCTTGTGCCTTTGAGTCCACAAGATACGGACCGCCCTGGATCTGGTGGTCGCCGCCGCATTGGGGGAGAACTTGGGCAGGGGGCCGGGTCGCCGGTGTGGCTCGCCTGAGCTGGCATTGGAGCCACGGGCGCGGCCGCCTGGTGTACGAGCTGCTGCGGCTGCACCGCGGGCTGCTGCGGCTGCTCAACGGGAGCTTCCGGTGCCGCACCCAAGTGAATCCCATGTTCCTCCAGCGTCCCCACGCACTCATCCTGCCACTTGAACCAGCGGCAATCGCCATCCTGCACGGATCAAAGAAAGATCATAAATCCTACAGATCGGAAGAACTGTGAGAACTTGAGGGGGCAGGGGATGATCAGGAGGATCTCTTGTCCTGGCAGTGCTAGAGCGGAGGCTGAGGAGGACGCCATGGCGGCGGCAGTGCGCAGAGTTCGCCGGTGAGGCTTGTTGGTGAAGGAGATGGTTGGTGGGGGAAATAAATTTGTTTGCTGCTGCCTCCGGATAAATACGGGGACGAGACGGCGACCTAACGTTGCGGGCACAGATAAGTGCAGGAACCAGGCACCGTCCAGGAAAATCCTGTACTGCTTTTCCTCGCCGTCGTGCGCCGCGTTATGTGGTGGGCCAACACCTGGGCCATGCTGAACAGTGGTACTTCTGACAGTTGCGAATCTCCAGACCAGCGAAGGAACGGGATATCGGGAGCACCTGTGCCCGGGCACCAAAACGGATTTTCGACATTTATCGCTCTACATGGAGTTGTGTACTATTTTCAATATTGTAATTGGTGGGATAATGTACGTAAACTTGAGTGAAACTATATTAGCAGAAAAAAAATTGTAATTCAAAGGAAAACTCTTCAAAGCAAGATAAAAACCTAATAAGAAAACAATCCTAAGTTCGATGGTTAGAAAGATAGTTGTACCTTAAACACGCCAAAGACCAAACAACGTAGAATCCCTGCGTGCGCGCAGTGGCGGAGCTACTTGTACCCAAGGGGGTGCACAGGAAACCAGGTAGGGAAAATTTCTTGGTAAAATAGCAATTTTTTACCACATATGCACACCGAAAATATGTTTTTCCCCTCTTGGTGCACGGGTAGGCACCCCGGTGATATATGATGTAGATCCGCTGTTGCGTGCGCGTGCGTGCGACCGTGTTAGTGGTGTGCACGTGCGTATATTCATTGAATTTCATGTTTAGAAAAAGGTTAAGAAAATATGTTTATCTACCTGTACATATTTTAAATTTTAATTCTGAAACAGGTGAGAAATCTGTTGTGTCTTCATCCGGATGGTGAAGTGGCGGCTATATCTTGGTGTCAGAATAAGGTACTCCCCGCACTATCCCCGCTCTGGTGGTGGTGTGTTTAGCGCTAACGGAGGGTGCATGGAGTTGTGTGTCCGGCGGATCTCCTGGGATCTTGTCCGTTTTCGTGTTCGTTCGTGTGGTTGTAAGTCAGATTATTCCGATCTACAGTTCTCATCTTTGGCGATGGTTGCTGCTCTGGTGCGTTCGCCCTTGGGGTCTTAGCACGACGACTTCCCGTCTATCTACTACAACAAGCTCTCCTACGACAAGTTTTGTCTGACTCCGGTGCAGGAGGAGCGAGGACAGGGCCGCACCTTCGGCTCGCTCCAGTTTTCGTACTCGTCGCTAGGTGGTCGAATGACCTATCTGCAATTTTTATTACTTTTGGGTCTTTTTTCCTGCTATGGATGATTAATAGATCGGTGATCTTTTTCGTTAAAAAAAGGTTTATTGTGTATTGTAAAAAAATGTGTGACCTATAATCACGGGACCATATGTATACGCTTGTAAAAAAATGAGATTTTTTAATGGCTATTTTAATATTTATTTTAAATCGGGCTCCACTAAACTCGGGATCTATTTGTGTTTTCCACAAGAAAGCAGATGCTCAACCTCACGAGCTAGCTCTGAAAAACTTGTTGGACGCTTTTCTGCACGAGTTGTTGGTGTATCTAACATATACAGTACATGCTATGTATTCTAAAACCTAAAATGGAGCCCGGACTACATGGTGCCCCTTTTTAAAAAAATTCGAAATCGATATTTTTAAGTTTCCAAAAATTGAGAAAAAATTCTCGAGATCTATAATCGTACAAATTTTTAACTCCAAATTCGTTGTATCTGGGTGGTGAACAATACACAGTTTTAAAATTTTGAAATTTCCCCAATTTGTCTTTTTTTGTACAGCCCAAAATACAACGAATTTTCAGGTAAAATTTTGCAGGCTTATAGATCTCGACACTATCTACATCTGTGATTTTTTCGCATTTTGGGAAATTCAAAAATATCATTGTCTTATCCTTGTATCAAAACATACAAGATTTTTTTTTCGGCCATGAAGCGGCAATACTCTTTCTGTTTGTCCGCTAGCTAGCACGCGTGAGTGACCATGATATGGACATTCCTTATTACAGTTCTGCAATGAAATGCTCGCGCATACACGCGACAAAAAAACAATTGGCGCATGTACATATAGTTATCAACTTCCACGTGACTGGTCAACTTTGATTAATATTCTTCCTACGTGCGAGTATTATTAATTATGATCTTACATGAGACGTTTTCTTCCAGATCAAAATGGTCACATGTGAGTAAGAGTGTGTTTTTCTTATTTTCTTTATTCTTGCGGCGGAATTTCTTTTGTTGATTTCATCAAAACCAAAGCGAGAGAACAGTACTGTTGTGCCTGGGGTTGACAGTTAACGCAGTTTTCTCACTGCAAATGTTTCCTATTTCAGACATGCATATTATTTCTGCTAAACTGTATTTACGAGTTAGAATGTACTCCCTCTTTCCTACTTTCTATGTTTCTAAATAAATTGTGTATTATTTTGTTCAAAGCCAAACTTTAAATTTTGATCCAGCATGAAGAAAAACCTAGCAACATCCACAATATTAAGTCGATGCTATTAAAACCATCGTGCAATATACTTTTATATTCTATGTATTTTTTATATTCTAGATGTTGGTATTTTTTTCTTATATCCTTGGTCAAATTTGGCTTTAAGAAAAACAAATATGCAATGTATTTGAAAAACATGGGGCTAAAATTAGATATCTAAGGTTTTTCACTAATACCAACACAAATTCATTATGGCGCGGCTTACCCGCTCGTAGCGGTCTTTTCATTTCCATCATAAAAAAAACGTACCTACAATAGTTAACCAGTGGAGAGTTGATTGTTTTGTAAATAGTGTGATTACGGTTGCATGTGTCCACTAGGGTTAAAATGTGTCCGGGCTTAGATCCACACATGCACCGTCGAATTTGTGAGAACTTCCTGGGAGATTCACGTGCTGATCCATGGTCTTTAGCTCCTCTTAAGTGTGTGCATAGCTATAGAAGAAGCGCTCGTCTTGATGCATATGTGCGGAATGTGAGTGGGATGGTGATGGCTTATGTACATATTCGCTTCGTAACCGCGAAGGAGGGAGGATACTCGCAGGGACGAAGCTAGGGGGCACCCCCAGTGGCAGACTTTTGTACAAAAGTCCCCCTATATATCATGTGTATTGATCCCTAAGATTGCTACAAATTAGCTATATGGCCCCTCTAAGTAATGTGATGTTCAATTGCCCCCCCCCCCTTCCCTCTTAGTCCTGGCTCCGTCCCTGGATACGCGGCAATAATAGTTAAACTCTTTACATTTGGTTATACCGCTGTTGGACAACATGCAATTTTATCTAATTTAGGACCCGTCAATTTATGTTTTTTTACGGGGAGGACCAATTTATGAATTTCACCTTGCGATGTTGCTCGAGCTCGCAAGAGTAGCAAATATACTTGCTACTATTGTGATTTTGTCATGTGCAATATCTACTCTATGTTGAGCAATTTGTTGGTTAGTTGCTCAATGATTACAATAATGGTGTTAAGTAAACTCAAAAACTTTCTTGCTCTCTAAGAAAAAGGTAACAATATCTCTTCCGATCTAGGAGTACTCTAGAAGAAAAGAAGGAAGAAGATAAGATCACATATATGAGTGGCCGATAGAAAGAGAAGTTAATGTTATCCGTGTAACCATGCATATGGTTGATGACGATCACTTCCGTTTGACCCGAGACTAGCATTTTGCCTCCCACTACCCTGCATATGTCCGACACCGCGCCAGGATGAGATCGATCCGGAAGTACAATCAGATCCTACTAGCTTCTGTCGTCCAGGGTGCTAGATGTGCGTGCTGCGTGCTGATCGATCATCTCGAACGAAGATGAGCACCTCATCGTGTTGTTCCTCACGTAAAAACTACCTGGAACGCATGCTGCTTTACATCCAATGCGGCACTTTCTTACACGAAAATGCAAATGTATTTCCTTCTACTGTACTTGTCAAGTATTTATGTGTCGCATTGTACTGAATTACCGACACTTATTATGAATCGGACGGAGGAGTAGCAAGATATATGCGTGCTAAGAAACGCTGCTTCAAATGTCCCTTGTTTCTCCGAAGAGGCAAATGTGCCTTGCTAATTAAGTTGCTAGTTTCTTATGGGACAAGTTCAAGGGGCACGGGTCGAATCGACGATAGGATAGGATAGGTTAGCTCCCGCGACCAACCTGGCGACCGCGCGGCCTCCGCCGCCGCCGCCGTCGTCACCGCCGCTTAGCTCCGCCCCGCCTGCGCCTCTGCCCTCCTGGCCATGCCCCATGGCCTCCCCAACCACCCCTCCTCAGTAGCTTTAGACCGTGAGGGGCGAGGAGCGGAGATCGCGCTAGGGTTTCCCGTCTCGCGCGGCGGCCGTGGGGGACGCCGCGGTGGCGGCGGCGTCGCCGCTGAAGCGCCGGCGCGGGGACGGGATGCGGCGGGTGGCGGAGATCCTGATGGTGTTGGCCGCCGCCGGGGAGGCGCACGGCGGGAGGGAGCCCACGGCGGCGGAGCGGGCGCTGGCCGCGCGGCCCAGGGATATTTTCCAGGGCGAGGCGGCGCGCGCCGTCGTCGAGGATCCCGCCGCCTTGGGGTTCCGCCCACCCAAGGCCTTCATCGCCGACAGGCTCACGCTCTAAGCGTAAGGTTAATCGATTCCTGATTCCACCCTTTTGTTGTTGGCCCATGGCTAGAGTTGCAGCGATTTGGTGATGTCATGTGAGGCTGATTAGAACTTCGTTAGATGGATTATTACACTGCTGCTCGGTGTTCGGTTACAGGAGTTTTAGCTCTTGAGTCATTCTCCCGTAGAGTTTAGACATGCTGTAGAGGCTTTGCAAAATATGGAGAAAGCTAGATTATGTCCTAGTAGCAGTAGTGTTTTACCTGTTGTTCATATCCAGGACCTGTCATCTAAAAGATGAGGATGTGGATGTTGAGGCTTACGAGCCTTTTGAATGTACGAAAGGGTTAACTAGTATCATGAGTAAGAGTAATTCGTTATGAAGAAGCTTTGGTAGAGGTATCCCTGTTGGTAGAGGTAGAGGCAGGACTTTTTGCACTGGTATACAGTTGTTTTGATGGCAGTAATTTTGTTTCTAGGATATGTTTTTGGACAGAATTAGTGGTAGACAGGATGGAGGTATGCTTTTAGGGGTTGATAATGTGTTTTACAATGTTTTAGATACTGAGATAGGAGGTTTCTTTGTTAAGGCTCTAGTAGAGGTTAATATGAGTAAAGAGAAATTGAATGTTGTTAGTATCTATGGCGCCCTTCTTAATTAAGTTCATGTTCTGAAAAAAAGGATTGGTCTGCCTTTGCTATTAGGAGGTTTTTTTTCATTTTAATTAGGAAAACGACCCTTTGTAATGTAAAGGTAAATCTAATTAATTGGTCTAAGTTGTTTAACGCCTTCTTTTGAAATTTATGAGTTTAGAGAGATAGACCTAGCTGGTAGAGATATACATGGTCAAACTAGCTTTTGCAGCTTTCTTTAAAAGAAGCTAGATAGGGTGCTTGTTCTTTGTCTTGGGAGTTTATCTTCTTTGCTTTCTGAACTTATTAACTAGAGAACTATCTAATCTCTCGCCTTTGGTGGTAGATTTTGGTTTGTGTTCAGTAAAGTTAGACAAAACCTTTCTTTTTTGAGTTATGTTGGTTTTTAAAAGGATTATTTGGTAGAGGTAGTTACCATAGTATGGCACGGTTATTACATTGGTAGAGATTTTATATTACTGTGTGGAAAAATAGAGGCAGGAAAATTAGGGATACTCTTTAAAGGGTGGAATTAGAACTTTCGTATGGCTGTATAAAAAGAAGAAGAAAGTTTTAGTAGATGCTATAGATGATATAGATAGAGAGTGTGAAGTTTTCGGCCTATCTACAGATAATTTTTTTCTTAGAAAATATTTAGGGACTCAGTTACATAAGATCTATAAAAAAGAAGAGCTGTTGTGATTCCAAAGAGCGGAAGGAAGAGAGAAGTCTTCTATCGGTGACAGGGTTGGGGACCGCTGGTGCTGCGGCTGACCGGAAAACTCTGCCAAGGATGGAGAAAAAAAAGCTCGTGGAGAGATGTCTGGTCCGGATGAAAAGACATGGAGTGTGACCAAGATGAGCTACGATTGTTGTTGTTGGCTGTAGGCAACATATCTGTTGTCTTTGTCCGTTGTGTAACAGTCTTTTTTAGAGTAGCTAGGTTTTCAGTTTGTATGTTGGTAGGAGTAGCTCTTGTGTTAGTGGAGTTCCTGTAGTAGATCCAGTTTTGGTTGCTCGCAGGGGGGTTTGTACCCTGGGCGTGGAAGAACTCTGTATTATCAATTTCACAATAAATGAAATTGGGGCGAGGCCCTCCTTTAAAAAAAAAAGTTGCTAGTTTCAAACACATCACAACAAAATCAGCCTGCTTTCTCAGGTTCACCATACGCACCAACGCATGCCACGCGCTGCTCTGTATCGAAAGCGGCAAGGCTTTGGCACCTCGTCCGTTCTTGGAGCCAATAAACTACTCCACTACCGCGGAAACTCGGGCTAGATTTGGATTTGGGGCGGCCGCGCACGCCGCAGCAACCACTGATGAGATCTCCCTCCACCACGCAGCCTCTCCCCGCATTCCGGTGAGTGCCGAGAACGCCTCACCCTCGATCGCCGCACGCCGCACCAACCACCTCGCCGCATTACTCTTCTAGGTAGGCTCATACTACTACAAGTACTATCTCCAGCTAAGTACTAGCCCAAAGCGCCTCTCAAGAGTCAAGAGGTGGAAGAAAGCAACCGGATTCTATTAACACTCACTCCTAATCTGGTCGATCGTGCTTCCTTTCCTTAGCTAGCTTTTATCCTTCTTGGCAGCTCCACAAGTATATCATCGTGCCCTTGCCTTTTGCCCAAGTGTCCGTGCCAAAAATGACCGGTGAAGTTGACGATAAGGTTGTAGTTGAAGAGGGGGAGGTTGGCGATAAGATTAACTAGAGTTGGACTGATAGGGACCGTACAGACAAATTACTTTGGTTGCCTTTGTGTTCTGGAATTCAGCTACGATTTGTGCATTCACCCGGGCCCTGCTAATCTATACTCCAATTGGCTAATTTATTCACCCCTCCTGTTTTTGTTCGGTCTTAATGTTTTCCGGTTGATCTACGCGCTGCTCATCCCACTTAAAAATTCATAATAGTACAAACGGATGTGTGGAAATTTGATTGCTGTAAAAAAATCGAGCATATATTACCAATTTTATCATTCTTTAAAGTTTGGAGGGGTTGAGTGCATGTGTACCACATTTTTTTGAAACAATGTCTTAGATTGCCTTCTATATTAATATAGCAGAAGCAAACTAGAAACTGTTGAAGCCCAACGAACAAAGAAAAGATAAAAAGGCTATGATCCCATAATTTCCGAAACCATTTTCGCGGGCGTCTAGTTCTTGGCTTCATCCTTATTTTTAGAAGAGCAGCGCAGACATCAATAATTTGTTATTGAACACCCTTACATTTTGGTCCTTCCAAATTCAAGCGATTAAGATGACAACCCATTTGAGACCAGTAGGAGAGTTGCATGGAGAATTGGTGTGTCATGCCAGTATTGCGGAATAGTTTGCCAGCCGGATCCATGATTCTGCAATAGGGATGGGCAAGAGAGCCAGGAGGCCAGTGCAGTCCAAATACACTTAGAATAACGACACTCGAAAAAGTACACCTTGCTGTTTTTGGGCTGACATTTGCACAACTGACAAGTGGTCAAGTGCGGCCATCTCCAAATTGCGAGTCGATCAGATGTCCAAAATCTATTTTGGACCATAAGTCAGGAGAAGAAGCACATTTAGGATCGAGGGGCCCAAGTCTTCATGACAGTTATCTCAAAGAAGTAGGTGAAAGATCGAAAAGTTTGACTAGAGGGGTAGGGGTGAATAGGCAACTACATATTTCATTATTTTTTCTCAACAATTTAAAAGATCAACGACAATATATGCTCTCTAAATATGCACTAGTGAGATTAACCTACATGGTAAGATACAACTAGTTTCACAAGATGACAAGTTAATAAGTTACTACTAAGTAAGTAAGAAGGTTGAGATATTACCACACAATGGAGAAGAAACTGTATCCCTAAGTTTACACCTTTTTAGGGTACTAGTCTCCGTTAGAGCGGTATGGTGACACAATGCCAACCAATAGCCACAATGGCTCACCGTATTGTACTCGAGCCTTCCCACAATGAGAAGTGCCCCGAATCAACTAAGTGATGCACTTGATGGCGGAAACAAAATCTGTAGAAACTTGTTTGGGGAGATCTCGGCAACTCAATTGTAGGCTCCACAAACTTGCCCCATAGCTTGTCTTCACAAAGGTGAAACTCCACGACAACTCATTGCATCTAGGGTGCTCAAAATTTATAAGAGTAAAAGTATCTACAATGGATGTAAGGGGGATCAAATTTTCTTTGGTGAAAGTTCAGATCCGGAATGTTCTTTTAGAACTAGCTTTGAATCTAACACATCTATTTGTTAGTTCATCAAATATCGAACAGACATATGAATAAACATCACTCCACAAAAATCTTGTTGCACAAACAACAATTCTCTGTAGTACTTTTTTTAACACTTGTCACTAATTCATATTCCATATATCAACTTATCTCCTAAAAAGGTGTTTTTTCTGTCGAAATGGAGCATAGCCCCAGCCCTGCAAAAAAAAATGGCATTGGAATTGGTAGGACATGGCTTCCACTGTGCAGTGTTTGATGTGAATAAGTGAAAGAATCAAGTTTCTGTAGAGCTCGCTCATCTGGCATTCGTGTAAAAATAAGTGGTTACAAGTTTTGACAAAAAAATTTACTTTCATTTCCTTGTCTTTCGGAGCTTGCTAAATTATCTAAGTATTAGTATGAGTGCCCAATACCCTGATACATGTTCCTTTCCGCGTTGAGTGAAGCAAATTGTGTTCTTGTACTTGAGCAACATTTTTTTTTCACATTAAAAATGTATAAGTCTAGTTCATACTTAATTAATCCTATAAGTCACAACATGTGTTTTCCATGTGCCAAAGGGCAATCCATGACTATATTCCCTTTCAAGCGACTTCATTCAATTTGTGCCGTTCTGGTTCTTTCCTGCTTAAATCTATAAATTAGTTCGGAGTTTAGTTTGCCTATTTTGTTATCTTAGAAGACCCAACCAAGCACTGAAAATATTCGAAACAGTCAACCACAACAAACGACAGTGTCTCCTCAATCTAGTCTTCTCCTTGGCAGCAAAATAATGTACTTGAAGGCGGCAACCAAATCTTTACAAATTTGTTTGGGGAGATCTCGACGACTCAACTGTAGGCTCCCAAACTTGCCCCAGAGCTTCTCTTCTCAAAGGTGAAATTTCACGTCAATTCCTTCCATCTAGGGTGCTCAAACATGCAAGAGTAAAAATATCTACAATGGATACAAGGGGTAATCAAATTTTGTTTGGGAAAGTGTAGATCTGGAATGTTTTATTGAATCTAGCACATCTATTAGTTATTCCGTAAAATATCCAACACATATGAAATATACATTACTCCACAAATATCTTGTTGCACAACCAAAAATTCTATGTAGTACGTTTTTTAACACTTGCCAATAATTCATATTTCATATATCAACTTATCTCGTGAAAAAAAGCTTTGGAATTGGTAGCATACGGCTTCCATGTGCAGTGTTTGATGTGAAGAAATCAAGTTGCTCTGGAGCTCGTTCATCTTGCATTCGTGTGTGTGTCCTATGCATTGATACATGGCATTCGTTTACACTTTGTGTTAATAAAAATGTAGGCCGCGTTAATAAAGATCTCTAGAATAAGTGGTTACGAGTTTTGACAAGTTTTTTTACTTTCATTTCCTCGTCTGCTTGCTCATTGTTACATCATTTTTGACAAGTATTCGTATGAGTGTGCTATACCGTGATGTTTGTTTACATGATGTGTCAAGCACATTGTTAATAACATAATTCTTGTTCTTGAGCAACATAAATTATTTTCGCATTAAAAATTGTACAAGCCTAGTTCATACTTAATTAATCCTATAATCCACAACATGTGTTTTCCCTAAGCCAAAGGGCAAATCCATGACAATAGTCCCTTTCAAGCGATTTCATTCAATTTTGGTTCTTTCATGCTTAAATCTATAAATTAGTTTGGAGTTTAGTTTGCATATTGTTTTTTTGACAACTTGTTTGCATATTGTTGTTATCTTAGAAGACCTAAGCAAACGCTGAAAATATTCAAAGCAATCAACCACGAGAAAAACTAGAAGCCAGACGGACCTTGGCCGTTCCCCTCTTCGTCTACAGTAGAGAGGGGAGAATTTCTGAGCACACCTTCTCGATCCACCTTGCCCGCCGCGGATCCGGTCGTTCCTCCTCCTCCGACGGCTGCTCCGGCAGCGGGAGGGCGGGGAAGGGCCGGATCCCGGCGTGTACATAGTGTAGGGTCTAGTAGGTTACCTGCCGGCGGCGTTGTGGAGGCGGCGGCGACGTCGGTGTGGAGGTTGGAGGCGGTGCTCGTCCCCTCTGGCGGTCGTGCTCTGAGGAGCACTGCGGCGGAGTGCTGGCCCTCCTCGTGCTCTTGGCTCGCCGGAGTCAGGGCACGAGGCAATAAGCCCTCGCCGGATCTGCATAGGCGGCAGGTCCGGGTGTTGAAGACTGAAGACGAAGATGGTGTTCACATGCTGCGCGACGACGCTGGCGTTCCAGGGTGTAGGAGCTTCGGTTCCATTGTCCGGCGACTTCCCGGCTGCAGGAGGGCTGGCTCCGATCCAAGGCGTAGGGAGAGCAGCTGCAGCGGCGCGCCACCGGCTCGTTCTGCTCGTCGGCGTGGTCGGGATCTAGAGGGACCCGGGTGTAATTTTTGTTTTTTTCTGGATCTTTCTGTAAGAACGCAGTTGTAATTTCATCTTCGTTTCCCCGCAAAAAAAAAAAAATCAACCACGAGAAACGACAGCGTCGTCTCAACCTAGTCTTCGCCTCGGCAGAAAAATAAGAAGATAGAGGACAAGAAGAGGGAAAAGGAACGGAAAATATTGCAGCACGGCGAGGCGAGCGAAAGAGACCCTGAAAAAGCCAACGCGACGCCAAATCCATTCCTCTTCCCTCTTCCTTCTCCACAGGCTGAGACGAGACGAAGCGAGCACGAACACCCACCCTAGGCGCGCGCGCGCGGAGTGCCGTGGCGGAGTCGTCGGCCTCGCCGTAGCCAGTGGATGGCGACGCCCACGCCCATGACGGGCGAGGGGACGCTCGCCGCGGTCATGCCGCGCTCGCCGCCCCCGCCGGCGACGGCGGAGGCGGCCGCGGGGTCGGCGGCCGAGGCGCCGATGCTCATATTCCTCTACTTCCACAAGGCGATCCGCGCCGAGCTCGAGGGGCTGCACGCCGCCGCCGTGCGCCTCGCCACGGACCGCGCCGGCGACGTGGACGCGCTGGCCCAGCGCTGCCGCTCCTTCGTCAACATCTACAAGCACCACTGCGACGCCGAGGACGCGGTACGCCTGCTGTCCCCCTCCTCAGAGCTCCGTTTATTCGAGCCATTTCGTTTTCCTCTATTTGTTTTCTTCGTTTATTAGTTGTTGCGGGTTTGGGTATGGAGATGCCTGGGTGCGTACAAATTTCGCTGGGTTTAGGGTTGCGGAATTGCTCCCTTGGGGTTGGACCAACTGGACGGGATTGGAAGTGAATCGTTCGAACACTGTTAGGATCTGAATCCGGTGGACTCCATACCCTGGCGTTGAATCTTCGTATGGGTTAGCTTTTTATGCAACAGTGGACAGTATAAAAGATTGTTTGGCTGAATCAGCCATGCTTACATGAACAATTGGTCGCACTTTTTGTCCTTCTGGATTCTGATGTTGACATGAGGAGGTGTTGCCCGAATTGTATACCAAAAGCCTCTGTTCAATTGAAACCATAATGGAAATTTTGATATTGACATCCTCACGTGAGTAGTCCATCTCTGTCTTTCTTCTATGGCGATGTTTTGTCACTTTGATTGGAGCGAACAGCAACTTTCACATGAATCACATATTGGATTGAGTCGGTTAGAGCTGTCTTAGTTTCCAACCTGTTGTAGTCAGGGGCTAATGGAGGCCAGAAACTTCGTGAAAATATAATTTAAATCTTATTGCTCTGCAGAATGAGAACGGACTATTACTGTGCAGAATGAGAACGAACTTCTACTATTGCTTGTTTTGGTCGCTGAGTCTAACTGACAATTAAATGCACCTTGATCTTCTATTTTCCCTTAATTCCTGCCAATATAGAGGTTCTGTGTTGAAGCACAAAATCGCTAGCACCTTTGTAAACTTGTTTTATTTGCTTGACCATTTTCTTCATCGGAAGAACCGTGGTAGCTCAAAGCTGTGTTCACAATCTATCTTTCTATGGTTTCTTGTTGATCCTTTGCTATGTAGAAATTACGCAAGTTAGTTACGAGTTCTTTGCCCTGTAGTTTATGTTAAAAATCCGCTCATACGTTCTGTTTTGGCAATTACAGGTTATCTTTCCAGCACTTGATATTCGAGTCAAGAATGTTGCAGGGACCTATTCTCTAGAGCATAAAGGCGAAAATGACCTCTTTACCCAGCTGCTCGCTTTGTTACAACTCAATATACAAAATGATGATGCCCTTCTGAGGGAACTTGCATCCTGTACAGGAGCCATACAAACGTGCCTCACCCAGCATATGTCCAAGGAAGAAGAGCAGGTCGGTACCAATTATCATCTTCCCTTTAAATGGCCTCTTATCATATTAATCAGTTCATATCCAGCTAAATAAGGAAATCAGTATGCTGCTCAGTCTCTTATGTCTGAGCCAATTTTAATTTCTAGAACAAGTGGATTCGATGACAATACTACCATTGATAATTTCTTAATGTGTGCCCATGCTCTTGTTATTAGTTTTATTAAGGTATTCTCTTGTTGTAACTGTGTTGAGAAATCCTTAGCAAAAACATCTTATTACTAGGTCATCCAACTTTCTTGCCCTTGTTACAACAATGCTCACGATCTCCTTTACTAGGGTGCTAGCGTTTATAGGATAGCAAACGAAGCTGGCAAACTTATACTTCAATTCTTTTTTAGAGAATTTATGATATACTTTGCTGTTACACTCTTAATGCCAATAATGATAGGCGGAAACATAGAAGTAATGGTAGTGGGGCAACTGTGATCTTTTAGTTGCTACTCTATTGTCATTGCTTTCTCAGTCATGGTGCCAGTTTTTGTATTCGTGACAAACGGTCACACAGTTCTCACTGTCATGCAGACATTTTAGACTGTGTACTCTTCTTCTGCATTTTTGAAACTCTGGAACGCATGTTCGTATTAGAAGTATTTACCTTATATGTGACTCCTCTTTTAAATAAACGAGTCATCAACCTGTGCACCCGCACATGCTGCATTTATATCTTAGACAATACTTTATACATCTAACACAAAGATGATTTTGTAAGGATATTTGATGCATAAGATGTGCAAATAGGTAGTATACATTTAGTTTTTTTTCGATCTGGTTATGCTTTACACATTTCCCTTTGACGTGCAAGAATTGCCTTTTTTTCTATTACAACTCTTGACTCATCACATGAATATTCCTCATCTTGTGATATGAATTGTTGCTGTATATATATGTTCTGAGTTATTCACAAATCAAAACAATATTTTCCTATCCTCCGATTAATGAAGAGTTTTTAGTTGTTTTATTTTTCTATTTATTTGATGTGAGGGGAGGAGGAGGGGGGTGGGGGGTCTGATTAGTAAATCTTAGATAATACATAAATATTTCGATTTATTATATTATCTTTGGAAAATAGCAGCAGTTTTGAACTCATTTACATTTTGATATTGATCCTAGCACACAATTTAAAATTAATTATATCGTTATGAATGCAATTAATTACTCATTTGGTCTTGCATGGTCACATATATGCCTTTTTAATTAGTTACTGATATTCACGAATTATTCTTGATTAGGAGTTGTGATTTTTTGGTGAAAAAGTTCTGAATATAATATACATCTATCTATCAATCTCCCTCTCCTCTGTCTCTTCTTAGGTGGACATACATATAACTTTCTGCTTCTCTTTTGCTTTCAAGATGTATATGCTAACGCCTAAACAAAAATTTATATAGTAGCATACGTTTGTCATATGGAGTTCCATGTTCATGTATTTGGTGTAATATCTTTATTCTTGTACGTCTTGAACTCACACTATTAAAATAGGTTGTCACTGAAACTCTAATTGTAAAGGAGATATAAACATTTACAAACATTTATAGGATCCAGTTATGTATGTGCCGCTCTCTTTCTCCAACCGTTTGAGCATCCAGCTCGAATCTCATGTACGCTTGTTAATTCTAAGTAATAGAAGGAAGTAAAGTAGTACTACCTGTTGGGATTTATTGACTTGGAGTTGGACATGCTGATGGCAATGAGACCCAAGATCTTTTATAATTTTGAGAGTTAACTGCACTTTCTACCAGGTGGATGGCCACTCGTGTCACTTTGCAATTGGTTTCGTAGAAAACAGGTTCGGAAAATCTGAAAAGAATTAATACATGTGTATTATGAGACAAAATATACACTAATAGTTTTTTGTTGAAAAATTATACATGTCTGGGAAGCACGTCACATTTTTTTTGCACGGGTGGCAGATAAGTCATATGCCAAAATCTATCCCATAATATACATGTAAGAATTTTTACAGATATTTCAAACACATCTTCATACGATACCTGTTGCAATGCGATATTATTGCGCCGCGACATGGTGCAAAGTGACAAAAGTGTCATCTACCAGGTGTAAAGTGCAACTGACACTAAATTGATTATCTCACGCAATGTTGTAGCCTCCAGTTAGTAAATCGAGAATTGGGGTGTCAGCTCTTGTATCTCTTGCTTCTGTATTCTAAGGAGCCCTCTCATTATCGATTAGAAGCTTTGCCTTTAGTTTGGTGAGTAGCCTAGACAGAGAAGTGGGTTGCAGTATTAACTTACATGAACCAGAACCTATCTCGGGGAGTTTGAAAGCGTGCTAGATTTTTCTTCGCATGGTCATGTATCTGCTGTATTGTCTGCATTCTAAGACCATATCAGATGTATTTACTCAAAATAGATAGTTTTGGTGATTGATCATATTTCATACCTATTGGTGTCTGATAATCTGCATTTTGTAGGTCTTCCCGTTGCTTACCATGAAATTTTCGTATGAAGAGCAGGCTGATTTAGTTTGGCAGTTCTTATGCAGCATTCCTGTAAATATGCTGGCGGAGTTCCTTCCATGGCTTTCAGCTTCTGTTTCATCCGATGAACATGAAGATATTCGTAACTGCTTATGTAAAATAGTACCTGAAGAGAAACTTCTTCAGCAGGTCTTCACATTTGCGCCTCTTTACAATTTCAGGCAATACCTTGCTTGGTGTCCTGTTAAATTTGAGTTTTTTTTGAAGGTTGTATTCACTTGGATCGAAGGGAAAGCAACAAGAGAAGTGGCTCAAAGTATCATCAGTGCTAATATGGAAAGAAGTCATAGCTGCAGGGATGCTTCCACTGTTGATCATGCGGATGAACTTATTTATCCGCT
Organism: Poa pratensis; assembly: GCA_947311845.1. Lineage (NCBI taxonomy): Eukaryota > Viridiplantae > Streptophyta > Magnoliopsida > Poales > Poaceae > Poa > Poa pratensis. The sequence goes on along the minus strand of CAMZMU010000061.1, from coordinate 14,936,121 downwards.
TGAAGAGTCTAAAGCAGGGAATATAAAGTGTGCAGAATCTCACGATGGTCAGGCTGTCATGCATCCCATTGATGAGATCTTATATTGGCATAATGCTATCCGTAAAGAATTGAATGATATAGCAGAGGAGACAAGAAGGATGCAGCAGTCTGGAGATTTTGCTGATATATCAGCCTTCAATGTGAGACTTCAGTTTATTGCAGATGTGTGCATCTTCCACAGGTATGTATCGTTAATACTTCACTCATTCACATATTTTCGTAAGATTATGTTGTGCAACTGTGGTGAATATGATCCACTCTGATTTCAACGCTGCTTTTTATGCAAGTTGACATCTAGTATATTATTTGTTTGTCAATGTTTAACTTATCTACAGTTCTATACTCACATTCATTGTGTACCTACATATCCTGCTTGCTGCATGTGCAGTTTGGTGGCTTATGCACTGTTTGACATGTAATGGGCTGGTGGCATCTACTCCCTCTGTTCCAAATTAATTGACTTCCATTAGTCCACATGTGGATGTATCTATACGTGTAACATGTCTAGATACATCCATGTGTATACAAATGGAAGTCAATTAATTTGGAACGGAGGGAGTAGGTTGCAAGTTTATATATAAACTATCTGTTAGCTTTTTAAGGACTGCAATTTTGTAAAGTAGATAATTTACTATATTCGGTAGGAATTGTGAATTATCTTAAAGAACCAGATCTTAGTGTTTTGCAGAACAGTACATCAATGGCAAACTGATTCATCGTCACCATAGCTAGCACATGATTGCACACTTCAAAATAACTAAAGAACACCTGGATATGATTTTTATCATTGCATGATTTATTTTTTCCATCCTAGTAACGCGAGATGACAAACACTTGTTCAAGTAGTTTTACCAAACGTGCTAATTTCTCTCAAATTTACAAACACTTCTACTGAGAAGAGTTCTTTACATATGTAGTATTATGGTTTTGTTGTACGTATAGGAATTTGTTGTGAGCGGTTCTGGTGGCATGGTAGTCATACCTCATTGTGTACTAGAATTAGAACATGGTTTTGCCTGGTTCATTTTTGTCAGTTTTCACTGGAAAAGTAGACCACATACCTTCTTTAATTTCACCGCTTGCATTTTTCTTATTATCCGCAGTATCGCCGAGGATCAGGTTGTATTTCCTGCAGTCAATAGCGAATTGTCCTTCGTGCTGGAGCATGCTGAAGAAGAACGCCGATTTAACAATTTTAGATGCTTAATTCAGCAAATCCAAATGGCAGGAGCAAAATCAACTGCAGCAGAGTTTTACTCCGAACTGTGTTCACATGCTGATCAGATAATGGAGGCAATTGAGAAACACTTCTGTAATGAAGAAACAAAGGTTAGTACTTAGTAGTGATGTTGCTTGATCGCTGGAACTATTGTTTTGCCGGTCGAAGTTTCATATTTGGTTTAATTACCTAGGTGCTTCCCCAAGCTAGGGTTCTGTTCTCTCCTGAGAAACAAAGGGAACTTCTATACAGAAGTCTTTGTGTCATGCCATTGAAGTTATTGGAGCGTGTTTTACCATGGTTGGTATCAAAACTGAGCGATCAGGAGGCATCTTCTTTTCTTCAGAATATGCGCTTGGCAGGTCATCTCTTTACCCTGATTATTATGCGCTATTGCTCCTTACATTATACTTAGCTTCAAGTGTTTTTTTTGGGAATTTGCTAAGAGATTCTCATGAAACAGCACCATCATCTGAAACCGCACTGGTCACTCTTTTCTCTGGTTGGGCATGCAAAGCTCGCTCAGAGGACAAATCCAATTCTGGAGAATATATATGCTTAACAACAGGGGCAGCAAGATGCTTGTTGGATGATGTGGAGGAGCTGAAAAAATGTCAATCATTTTGTCCATGTGCTTCACGTAGCAGCGCAGACATTTCTTTGCGTCTGGAAGACGAAATTGGCTCTAGGCCAGGGAAGCGAGGAAATGATGCAGAATCTGTTCTTGGTACGAATGGAAATCACTGTTCTCAAATTGCTGACACTGAAGCACGCCCATGTAGCAAAAAACCTTGTTGCATTCCTGGGTTGAGAGTTGAAACCAGTAACCTTGGTATTGGTTCACTGGCTTCTGCAAAGTCCTATCTCTCATCATACAATTCGTCTGCGCCTTCATTATATTCGAGCCTTTTTTCATGGGATACAGACGCGTCATTGTCTTGTTCTGATGGCATCTCAAGGCCAATTGATACCATATTCAAATTCCACAAGGCGATTCGCAAGGATTTAGAGTACTTAGATGTTGAGTCTGGAAAGCTTATTGATGGTGATGAGTCTTGCCTTCGCCAGTTCATCGGAAGATTTCGTTTGTTATGGGGTCTTTACAGGGCGCACAGCAATGCTGAGGATGAGATTGTGTTTCCTGCTTTAGAATCAAGAGAGCCACTGCACAATGTGAGCCATTCGTACACTCTTGACCACAAGCAGGAAGAGCAATTATTTGAAGATATATCTAATGTTCTCTGTGAGCTTTCACAGCTACATGAGAGCTTGAACCAGCCTGATACTGAAGAAGCAGAGAAAAACTATTTGAAATCATCTAGTGGGATAGATTTGACTAAAAAGTACAATGAGCTTGCTACAAAGCTTCAAGGAATGTGCAAGTCTATCCGGGCCACGTTGTCTAATCATGTCCACAGAGAAGAACTTGAGTTGTGGCCATTGTTTGACAAACATTTTTCTGTGGAGGAACAGGATAAGCTTGTAGGTCGTATAATTGGTACAACAGGTGCTGAGGTCCTCCAATCAATGTTACCATGGGTTACATCAGCACTTAATCAAGAGGAACAGAACAAGATGCTGGATACATGGAAGCAAGCAACCAAGAATACGATGTTTGGCGAGTGGCTGAATGAATGGTGGAAGGGAGTTCCGTCTGATTCTTCGGCAGAGATATCCTCTGTTCCAGAAGGTTTGTGCAGTTGGTTTTTTATGACCTTGCCCTCTACCACTAGCAATGTTTTCAACTTGCATTGTGCCCCTTCTGTTAATACCATGTCTGTCAGAATTAATTCTAAATGTTACACTTTGTGTTATTATGGCTTAACATATTGGAGACAAGCAAATCAGTAGTCATCAACTTGTGAGGGCTCTACCTTAGTTCAGTGAATTGTAGGTGCATTGTGGACTAATTTTCGGTAAAGAAGAAGACCTATCAATTATTGATAATACTTTGCATTATGCAAGTTCTAAAGATTTATCAAAGAGCATATCTTGTGTATTTCATGGAGAACAAACAGGCCATGAGTTCTTAAAGTTATGGGAGTAGTCGCACTGACTGCGGCAGAGTCATGCTAGAATGAATTCATAAAACACACTTAATTTAGTTCTCTTTGCTTGGTTTGTTAAAGTTGTTTTGGTTTTGGTTTGCTATCTTGTAAGTTTGGTTCCTTTTCGGCATTCGGCGTTCTTCTAATACAAAATGACAAGAATTCTGATTCGTGCTCGAGATTTTTTTTCCTATCTAATGCTTGTTTAGTCTGGAAGTAGTTCTGCGACTGGCTCCTTTTCTTCTCTATTTTTTTGTTTGACATCTATTATTTGCCATTACAGATATTCCTTCTCAAGACAAGCTTGACCAGAATGACCCGATGTTCAAGCCTGGTTGGAAGGACATCTTTCGAATGAACCAGAGTGAACTTGAGGCAGAGGTGCGAAAGGTTTCACGAGATCCTACACTTGATCCAAGGCGAAAGGCCTATCTAATCCAAAATCTCATGACCAGGTTTGTCGCCTCCATATTTCATTAAATAAATCGTTAAGAGTTATATTACTAGGAAAAACATATATTGATACATGTGCAACCCAGCCGCTGGATAGCTGCTCAGCAAAAGCTACCAGATCAAAGATTAGAAGAGTGCAGTGAAGGTGCTGGTATACCTGGATGTGCTTCTTCGTACCGTGACCAGGAGAAGCAAATATTTGGTTGTGAGCACTACAAAAGGAATTGTAAGCTTGTTGCCGCTTGCTGTAACAAGCTGTTCACGTGCAGATTCTGCCATGATAAAGTTAGCGACCATACAATGGAAAGGTAAATTTTGTATTCTGCAAAAACACTTGACCGGTTTTCATGTTGTTACTGCTGAAGGGTACTTGATACTTCTAAGATCTGGTCATGCTAGAGTGTTTTGATCCTTTTTCTGGAAACCCAATTTCAACTGCTAATCAGCATCTAGTTAAAAACGAAAATACATAGAAAACTGAGAGAAACTTGTAGTTTCTAAATGAAAAATGTAAATTTCTAACATTTTCTTGAGTACTTTCATTTATAATTCTGAATTGATATCTTATTTATCCCTTTTCTCGCATACTTCATTCATATGTTGGCTTTGCTTGTACATCGTGATTGTATTGTTCATGTGAACAAATAAGTACGAACTCGATCTGAGCTGAGATGTTTTTGTTCCGTGACCTTTGTTATTTATCTCAATTACCGTTCAGCGTGCTCCTGCGGTGCTTCGCCTAGCAATAATATATAGAATGTAAACTAATGAACATAATTTCTGGTGTTCCAGGAAGAAAAAGTAACTTTCCTAGTGTACGTTCTTTTCTCCAGTCCATTTCAATCATATCAAAATGTAAATGTACCAACGTCACTTGCTACCTGTAGGAAAGCAACACAGGAGATGATGTGCATGGTATGTCTGAAGGTTCAACCTGTTGGTCCAAATTGCCAAACTCCATCTTGCAATGGGCTATCCATGGCAAAATATTATTGTAATATCTGCAAATTTTTCGATGACGAAAGGTAACATTCGCCAACATCATTCCAAGATTATTCTCTGGTATTAAATTGGCACTGGGATTTTGAGATCTTTTGGGGCATTGAACAACTGACATGTGTTTTCGCTCTTGTTTATAGACCAATATATTGTTGCGGTGTTAGTTTCTATGTATTTTCGTGACATGTAGCACCTCCACATCCAAATTCGTACCCAAATTCAGATTGGATTACATCAAAGTTTGTCATTGACATTATTTATATCTCTGAAACGTACTGAAGATATATGGCAACTAAACTCGCATGTACCTGTAGTCAGTAACAATCTAATCAACATGCAAAAATCCGAGGAATATTTATACATCTAATAGAGCATGCATAACCAGCATTGCTGCTATCAGTTCCGTAAGATATTTACGCCAGAGAATATAGTGCAAATCTGCTGTTTTCACCTATGAAATTATCAGAGAAAAACAAAATTGAAAATTAGTCTATATTTGGTAAACAAAATAGTCTGTTGAATGTACTACCTTTCGAATTCAAGCTGAAACTTCATATTGTCAGGAGAAACGAGTGTTTTAGGGATTTGATGTCCATATTACTTTTATATTTCACTTTTCTATCAAGTTTTCCAGAGAACGGGATTTTTTATCTCTTAGAATCTACCTTCACCATTTTATTGGTTATCCTAGCTATTGGTTTCCAATAGTTATACACTTCTATTCCCGGTATGAATTTGTTGGCTTTATCATGAAAAGGGCATTAGCAGACCCTTCAGAAGAAACAACGCGTTGCATTTTTAAATATTTTGGATGTCACCTTGGGTTAAATTTGCCAATGCTGTGGTTAGTTTTGCAAATGCAATAATGCCAATTAGAACCTGTTCGTTTGCCAAGTACATACGTTGTATCGTAGGTATAACATACTTCGGGAATTAAAATCTGGATAGCATCTGTTTTGATGGTAAGCAATAAGGTCTCTGCTAATGCTGGGATGTTTTGCAGGACTGTGTACCATTGTCCGTTTTGTAATCTCTGTCGTCTTGGGAAAGGTCTTGGTGTTGATTTCTTCCATTGCATGAAGTGCAATTGCTGCCTTGGAATGAAACTAACAGAACACAAATGTCGGGAGAAAGGGCTAGAGACAAACTGTCCAATCTGCTGCGACTTCCTATTTACATCAAGCGCGGCTGTTAGAGCTCTTCCTTGTGGCCATTTCATGCATTCAGCTTGCTTTCAGGTACTAGTATCTAGTATAATCATGCAATTTTCTATATATTCTCTGGCTGTCAAACATGCTTCTGACAGTTTTCAATCCCAGGCATACACATGTAGTCACTACACATGTCCTATCTGCTGCAAATCTTTGGGAGATATGGCGGTAAGCTACATTTTTTTACGGAGTTACAGATATTTTTCAGTTTACGTGAATGAAGTGTGTATCTTCATCTTGAGTCCCATAATTTGTTTTCACAATTTTAGTGAACGGTTATTTCTCTTTTTTCGCCCTTCATCTAGAGGGTATTCCACTAAGCTGATAAGTTGTTCCATGAAAGCAAAAAAACTGTAACATTTTTCATTACTTTGAAACTGGAAGCATCAACCTCCATTTGAGGGTAACACAATCAAACGTTCTATCTCTTTAGTTGTATTTTATGATTATTTTCTACAGACACCTCTAATCCTGATTCCTGAAGCCTGAGGGTGACCTGTGCTCTTGTTATTTAAACTACTTCCCAAGATGCCCAAAAATACTGTTTTGGTCTTTGGGAGTACACATCAGAACTTTTTTGCTCTGAGTCACGCTGTGTGATGAATGGTTCCTCTCTCCAGTTCATGAACGTTTTCTCGTACATAGATAAATTTCAGTGTAGACTACGTGCTGTAGAGCCATACAAACTATCGGCGTCACTTACAACATCGACACTGTAATGGGTTGTTGCTTGAGAGCTGATAGTCTAAACTTTGAAAGCAATTTCATGAATCTTACTGAACTTATATCATTCTCCATTTGTCTATGTACAGGTGTACTTTGGCATGCTTGATGCATTGTTGGCTGCTGAAGAGCTTCCAGAGGAATACCGCGATAGGTGTCAGGTATTTAAGCTCTTCTGTTCTTGGTTTTCATTATTTTTATCTTCTGCACAGCTGTAACATTTATATTTTGTTGCATTATTCCTCCAGGATATTCTTTGTAATGACTGTGAAAGAAAAGGGAGATCTCAATTTCACTGGCTGTACCACAAATGCGGCTCCTGTGGTTCTTACAATACCAGAGTCATTAAGACTGACACGGCAGATTGTTCTACACCAAACTAGTGAGGGGAATATTTTTTTTTATACTATAGTTTGTATCTCTGTAAATAGTCTTACAGAAGCTTGTGTAGCATAGCTGCTATATATTTTTTCATCCCATAGCCAGTCATTTTTGTCAAGCATAGCGTGCAATTTACTAGGTGTAGTGCTTCTAGCTGTAAAAATGGACACCGGACTGACCTTCATCCTGTCAGGTACATCCTGCCCCAATGGCCTTATTGTCCACGTCAAAATATACAGTATACACTAGACAGTACACACACATGCCGACACTCGATCACATAATCCTTCTATTGGGTGTGGTTCCACACGTTCAAACGATCATTGTTACGCGTGATTCTTGTGTTCCCCACATACGTCCATATGTGAAACGTTATTACTTGCAACATTCTCTTTCGAACTATTTCCTATTTTGGTCGCTTGGATGGGTGAAAGCCCTATCAGAGCATCTCCAAGCGGAGCCCTCAAATTCGGCCCGCGGACAGTGATCGGACAGCTCCTAAAAGTGGCCATATCCAACCACAGCCTCCAAAAACACCCCTAATTGTCCGTCCGGATGTATGTGATTGGTGGGGATGGAGAGAGAAAGGAAAAATAAAGAGATAAGTAGTAGATAAAGTGGTTCATGTCCTACGTGGCGGCTGTCCGGGCGCGTCCGGCAGCCTCCAAACCCTCCCCACATATGGGGTGAGTTTGTGGGCTGCCGGACAACCCAGACGTTTGGGGAGGCTTTGCCCACCCCGGTTGGGTAGCTATTTTAGCTCATTTTCCATCCGGAGTCCGTCCGGACACAAATAAACCGGTTGGGGGCTGTTTGGGGGCCTCGCTTGGAGATGCTCTCACAAGTCTGTTTCCTCCTTGTTGAGATACGGTCTAGCCTGTACCTGTAGGCGACGTCTAGCCAGCAATCGGTGGCTCGTTAGTCATCCGGAGCAGTCGCCAGAAAAGGAAAGAACGTCCCGCGGCAGAAAACCTAGAAAAGGAAGGAAATGCCGACCAGGTGCCGTGGCCCGCGGCCCGAGCGTCGCCCGCCGTTTTTCCGGCCGAGAAATAATCCCTCGCGCCCCCCCACTCCCTTGCGCCCTCTGACCTTGGCTTTCTTCATCCGCGGAACCCAGGAAAAATAGCAGCCATTGTTTTGCTGCCTACCATTGTTGCTGCCCCCCGCAATTTTTGCTTCCTCTCTTCTGTGGCTAGTTTCCAGTTCAGCAAAGGGGAGAGAAGCCAAAGCAAATACATCAGAGATAAGAAGCCATCAGAAAAACTGGTACATCTCCATCCCTTTGCTGATTTCCTGTAGATTTCTGAACCTGGTACCCCTCCTCCCAACCTCAAAGCGGTTCCTGGGAATTGGAAAGAACAACAAACCTGTAGAATGCAACATGTGGTGGATCTGCAACTTAATCGCCCCAGAAAAGCAACTTAGTACGGATTGAACATGCAACCTTGATATGCTTTTGGGTCCATGGATTCAAAATGATCCTTAACTGCTTATAACATGTTTCTTCCAGGCTTAATACCATATTGGCTGCCACTTAGCGTTAGCCCCGAAAGCAACTTAGCACAAATAAAGGAACAACTTTTGTTGCTTATGGTACATGAATTCTAGATGTCATGGGCAGGTAGTCTCCAACTTCATGTGAAAACTCCATATGCCACCTGGTAGTTTGTTGAGAAGTGCTGCCTCTCCTAACTGCTTATTGTCTGCTTCATCATCCATCATCCCATGTCTATCCTGCATATAGGGTGAAAATAATTAGTTGGGGTATGCCTGATACCTGTACATGTGAAAAAAATGCATGCAACTTAATGTTCCTACAACACACAACTTAGAGCACAATATTCCTACAAAAAACTTACTGAATACACCACCAGAAACATTTCGAAAAAACACCCTATCTCAACAAACTTGGTAACTCTAAAATCTGCAACTTAGTGATACCTACTACCTGATACCTGCTATGCAACTTGACCTACTCTGCAACTTAGTGATACCTACTATGCAACTTATATAAGAAAATTGATAGCTGCAATGCAACTAGACCTAATTTTGCAACTTGACAAACTGATATAAGTACCTACACATACACATTTTCCTCTCAGCTTTATACCTACTATATGAATCAAGCAACGGCCTGGTATAGGTCAAGCAACTTAGATGACACTGAGCCTGAAATTTAATCAATATATTTTACACCGCCACATTGACACTGGACCTGCAACTTCAAATGACACTGGGCATGCAACTTAGTCGATATATTTTACACCAGCACATTGACACTGAACCTGCAACTTAGTTGATCAACTTTGAGTCCCCGAACATAGAAAAAGCTCTGGAACTTGTGGTGTACCAACGAAAAAACCACCTTAGTGCCATCATCCAGATCTCCCTAGTCACCACCACACCTCCCCCATAATTAGCTAGATCTGTCACGATGACTCCCAATTTACGGCATTAACGGATTTCTCCATCCCCGCCCCCTATCCAAAAATTGATGCAGGCAGGTGCACAAGTAGATATGTATGTAGGTTACCTTCAAAATCACGTCGTCGATGATGCTGCCGAGCTCATGCCGCTCATCGCCGCACAGATCCCCCCAGATCCCGCATGCTCCATTCCCAGCTCAGTCGCACAAAATCACCGGGCGCCCTCAACTTTAATTACTGATTCTGCAACTTTAAAAACTATGCTACTCATACTACTGATCTGCAACTCTAGCTACTGATTCTGCAACTAACTAATGATGCTCTGGAACTACATACTCATTTTTTGCAACTTAAATTAATCCTGCTCTACAACTAACTAGTCCTGCTCTGCAACTAAAAGGGGTTTGTTCCGCAACTTAGTGTCGCATGCGAAAAAATGCAGGCAACTTTGTGTAAATGCATGTGTTGGATTCTCTATTCCATTCCCGTGTAAGAATTGTGTGTATACACGTGTTTCATTGAGTAAATAATAAGTTGGTTACTTCTTTGTGTTGTACAAGTGGTAGACTTGGACCTGAACGCTCCCGCAGATGGCCTGGAGGATGATATGGAGCCACCATTTTGCACACAACAATCTATGGTGGAGGCAGTTGAGGAATCACCCGACCCAGTTGGTGGAGGACATGAAGATTTGCCTGACGGAAGTAGTGCAAAAAGGCTTCCATGGACTGAAAACAACTATAATTTATACACTTTGAGGTTGGGATTGTCTATCAAAATCGAACGCATCGAAGACATCAGCTTATACCAATGTGTTGTAAAAGCAACAATTTATTTGCAACAAAAACAGGGCCCCAAAGACTGAGAACAAATTCAGAAGGAGAAACTCAATGTTGTGGATAAAGTTAGTATTGTGCAGATTGAAACTGACTCTGATGTTGATGGTGAAGCTGGTCAGAGCAAGAAAGCTAGTAGTAGCAAGTTTAATGTGAAGCGGAAGAGAGAAATAATTGATCAAACAAACGAAGTGGCATGCCAAGATGATTGTCAAGTTAATTAACAATAAATGGTGTGCAACTCGTTTTCCGGGTGTGCAGCCTGTATCAGATTATTATTCGTGTTCTACAAACTTACCGCTTCGCTCATTTGCGACTTAGTGGTCATGCTCCACAAAACTCATGGTATGTGTCCTACCTTCGAATTGGTACTCATGATGTGCAACTTAAGCCCTCGAGCTGTACGAGTTGGTGATCATGGTCTGCAACTTGTTTTGTGCAGTCTACATCAAAATTAGTACTTATGCTCTACAGCTTAATGCTCGCGCTCTGCGGCTTTAGTGGTCATGCTCTGCAATTTATAGGGTGTAGCCTAGATTAAAAAATTAGTACTCTGAAAAAACTTAACAGTTGCGCCCAGCGACTTAAAACTCGTATTTTCTGCAACTTAATGCTACTGCTCTGTAACTTATGGGGGTGTATGCCTACATCAAATTTAGTTCCCATACTCTGCAAACTTAATACTCATACTATGCAAACCTAAAAGAACTACTGTCTCTGCAACTTATGGGGTTGTATTTGTCTGCATCAACTTAGTGCTCTCGTGATTTGCAACTTAATACTCATGCTATGCACCTTAAAAACTACTGCTCTTCAACTTAAGGGGTGTGTTGTGCCTGCATCAATTTGGTGCTCTGTGATCTACAACTTGCTACTTCCGCTCTGCAACGTAGTATTCATGCTCTGCAAAAATTTGGGTGCAACCAACATCTAAGACTCCTAAACAAAATACCCACCGAAAAACCACCGCAGACCCCCTTTCCCAAGGAGAAAATGTGTGTACCTCTCGTCGTCGATGAGGCCGCCGAACTCGCTGCCGCTCACCGTACCGCCAAAATCACCGCCGAGCTCGCCGCACGCTTGCGCCGGTCTCCGGCACCCCAGCCGCGCATATCCGCGCGCATCATGGGGTTCGCTCTCCCCCGTACAGCCGCGCATATCCGCGCGCGGCATGGGGTTCGCTCTCCCCCATACGGATCTCGCCGCCCTCGTATGCGAGCTCGCTCTCCCCACGTGGAGTTTGCCGTAGTCACGCGTGGGTTGCTCTCCCCCGGCGTGGAGTTTTCCATACTGCAAACTAGTATTTAGGTTCTCGATTTAGATCCCATGCCTAGAAAAGGCAACATAACCCAAACATGTAGCAACTTAGTAGACTCCAGAAACAAGCGAAGCACAACCGTGTTGCCCCATGGATGCATTTAGACCCCAGGCCTAGGAATACAATATAACCCAAACCTAGGATACCACCGTATGTAAAAAGAACTTAGTTGTATCACAGATACAACAAAAAGAATAAATCTGGGACTACTAATTAGATTCATAGGGGATCCCAGGTCATTTACATGAAAAACAACTTGAGCGGGGCAATAAGCAACTTAATGAAATGGGATAAGCAACTAATCAATTTGGATGATATCCTAGTGAAGCCACCGGTCCATGGGATAGGTATAAAAATAACTTAAGATGGAACAGTAAGCAACTTAATAAATGGAATAAGCAACTGTATTAAGTCGGATGATTTAATTGGTGACGCAAAACAAAATACCCTTGTTCGATGGAAAAATGCGAAACAAACTTACAGGGATGGGATAAACAACTTATTCAAGTGAAGCAAAAACATGTATATTGCAGCAAAACAAAACTTGATAAGAATGAGCGGTAAGCAACTTACTTAAAGGGTATCAACAACTTAAATAAACTTAACTAAATTGACTAGCAACTCTACTAATTTGAAACTTAACTGGATATTGCAGCAAAAAAAAACTTGATAAGAATGAGCGGTAAACAACTTAATTAAAGGGTATCAGCAACTTAATTACCGGGAATAATCAACTTAACTAAATTGAATAGCAACTCTACTAATTTGAAACTTAACTAAACATGGATATTGCAGCAAGGCAAAACTTGATAAGAAATGAGCGATAAACAACTTAATTAAATTGTATCAGCAACTTAATTGCCGAGAATAATCAACTTAGCTAAATTGACTAGCTACTCTACGAATTTGAAAACTAAACTAAACATGGATATTGCAGCAAGACAAAACGTGATAAGAATAAGCAGCAAACAATTTAATTAAAGGGTATCAGCAACTTAATTGCCGGGGATAATCAACTTAACTAAGTAGACTAGCAGCTCTACTATTTTGAAACTTAACTAGATATTGCAGCAAGACAGAACTTGATCGACGCACGGGTGGTACGTCGAAGAGGCTAAAAATCCGGAAAGGTGTGGCAAAAAAAAATCATTGAAGAGGCTGTAAAAAATTACCATGTATGTGGTTTTTTTGGAGGTAGGTATAGTTAACGACAGTAGGAAAATTCTAAACAAAAATGCGCGGCAATTTTTTTGTCGAAAAGGCTAAGATGAGGAACGAAGGAGGGGAAAACTTTCCATGTTACTGTTTGTAAACTACTACTGTTTCTCGGTATTTTCTATGTTTACTGGTTGTTGGCACTCGTCGGTAGCACTGTTGTTTCGGCGTGGACTCGTTGCGGTGCGGTTAGTTAAGAATAGCGAGATGTACAGTGGCCGAATGTCGCACGAAAAGTTGTGTAAAAATTTATCATTCAATATGTTGAAAAGAAGAAACGGAGAAAAAGAGAGAAAAAACGATTAGGCGTTTTTTTTTCTGTCTGGGAGGTAGATGTATATAAATGTGGTGGAGAAATTTCAGCCAAAAAATACGACCAAAAATACAGGCCGAGCGGAAGGATGAATTCAATACGGTTAATAAATTGTGGACAAAAAATACGGCAAAACTTATTGTCAGAAAATCTAAAAAAATATTAAAAACTCTAAAATGGCTAAAGAAAAATACCGTTAGAAAGTCTAAACTTATGTGGGAAATAGACCTATGTAAATGCGTTTGGAAAATTTTAGGTAGAAAAAATATGTCGAAAGCTATTGTGGGTGAAGGATTCAAATTTTTTGGAAAACGTGAGGACTTTTATGCAAAAGAAGCGGCGTGCGTAGATTTTTCCGTGTGTTTTGTACCAGAGGGCCGATTCACATTTTTTTGGAAACACGGGGATGATGCTGCAAAAACGTTTTTTATTTCGGGCGACCGGTTCACAAATTTTGGGAAACGCGAGGACTTTTATGAAAAAAATAAGCACATAGGGGTTTTTTTATGCAAAAAAGCGAGATTGCACTGTAAAAGTGCACATCGGGGACTTTTATGCAAAAAAGCGAGATTTTGAAACTTTGAATCCGTCAGAATTTGTCTTTTTTTCACAGCCTAAATTACGACGAATTTGAAGATTAGAGAGAAATATGTATATGTCCGTCAAAATAAAAAGATTGAAACATGAAAGTTGTTTGGAAGGGTGATATCCATCTACTCGTGAGAGGAAAATTTAAACGGATAACTGGGCGCGACGAATTTGACAAAATTCGTCAAATGTTTTTGCGAATATGGATCCAAAATTGAGGAGCTAGAGTCGACCAAATTCGAAACCGATCACGGGAATGGAACATACTCATCGACGCACATATAGTTTGTGTATATGTTTTCGTCAGAAGGAGGGCCGTCGGATCCGGATCGGATGGCGCGGATCTGCCACGCACTGTAGAAGTGCATAGATGAACAGTGAGTTGTGGCTGAGAACTCATAGAGCGCTACAGTGTCGCTCGTACTGTGTACCGAAACTCGCGCTACAGTACCGCTCGCGAAGTAGTACAGTGCACGGTTACGTGGATGGGCTGAGCGGTGGCTGAAACGCTCAGCCATTATATATAGTATAGTACTATGCTCTCGTGGCATCAGACAATTTTAAACCTTTATCCAGCTCTAATTCTCCTCATGGACCTTGTGAATTCAGATTTAGTAGCACACGAACTCCTCTGTTAAATTTTGATAATGCTCAGCAGTTTGTATTAATCAGGCTACACAGTAATACCGTTTTGTACAAAACTGCTAGATCAACATAGATGATATGATGGTTTGAGGATAACCGGACTCTCAAGAGGGTCTGCTCCCTAAAAAAAAAAAGAGGGCCTGCTCCCTTCAAAAAAAAACTTTGCTCCCTTTCAAGTGTCAGCGGACGCCCCGATCAAAAGTAGCAAGAACGTCCGCATCCGTCGAGTGGACTTTTCCTACGCCACCCCCGTCAAGGGGTATCCCGTTGGGTGAAGGCGCGAAGCTTGGCTAATTTTTTTTTAATAATACATTTTTTTAATCAATTTTAAAAAATATTACGCAAATCGACGGAATTTCATAAATAATACGGCCTCGGCCTGGGCTTAGCCGAAAGGGCCCTGTCGGCCTGGGCTGGGCCGATTAGGACCTATCGGCCTTGGCTGAGCCGATAAGGTGGCATGGCGGGCCAGACCTGCGGCCGACAGCCCAGTCGGGTCACGAGTGACCTGCAGTCGGCCACGTCGAAGCCGACAGGCTTATCGGCCTTGGCTAAGCCGATTAGTCGCTAGATAGACACGGGCGTCGGGCTTCTTCTTCCTCCTCGCTCTCACTTTCTTCTTTCTTCTTGCTCACTGAAGCAAAAAAGTCCATGGCGATTTCTTCCCTCCCCCGGTGATTTCTCCATCCAGCCAGTAAATCTTAAGCCTACAGCTGTTAGAGAGTTAGGGAAACTCCGATCTACATATGGGTTAGGTTGTGGGTGTGATTTTGTGGTGCTTTTTTGGAGCAATGGTGGAGATGTGGAGGAGGTTGGTGTAGCTCGTGGAAGACGTGGTGGTGGTGGTGGTGCTACTCCATTGAATCAAGCCACGCTTCAAGGGTATGATTTTTTTGGCTAATTAGGGTTTGCACTAATTACGCATGCATTATTGTTAAATATATAGTTGTTCCGGTAGTAATAATTAAGTATATAGTTGTTCCGGTTATAACAGTAATTTGGTGTCACATTTTTAGGTTGTCGAGATGAGTAATTTAGTGAAATGTTTGTTTTACTACGGTCCTGGCACAGTTGTAGTAAATAAGTTGGGAGCTGATTTGGGTCAGTTTCGATGGTCAGAGTTGGAACTGAGCGACCCACAAACATGGTCAATAAGTCAGCTGAAAGATTGGTTGGCAGCATGTTTAGGGCTTAATTCTGAAACAGACACCGTCGGTGTGCATGCACTGTGGACGAAGTCAAGGTCACCGGTGTTTTTTTATTTGAGGCCGATAGATCGGACCCCTCAGATGGTGCGATGGTTGCAAGGCTGCGAAAGCAGGGGATGTACCCCTATCGCGTTACTGATACCTGTCGCGAAGGAGGTGATTCCGCCTGAAGGCGAGGGAGGTCACGATCCTGGACAGAGTAGTCAGGAGATGCATTTATCTGGTCATGATTATAATCAGGAAGATGTTGGAGGTGGTGGTTATGAATCTGACCAAAACAGTGAGGCAGAAGTAGCAGATGATGAGGGTGTTGAGGCAGATGTCGATGAGGAATTCCAACAAATGATGGAAGAGGAAGATGAAGATGGTGATAGTGCTTATGGTGATGATTCCGACGAGTCGGATGACGAACATGTCGTGCCCAATCCTGCGTCATGGAGTCATGACTTCACTTCGTCAATGACAGTGAACGATGGTCATGATTCTGCCTGGGAATACCATCAGAACCAGGTTGCTGTGGGTGCTCTATATCCCGACAAGCAACATTTGCAAGACGCAATCATTAAGTGGGCAATGTCGACATGCAAGACATTCAGAACCAAGGTGTCAAGTAAAAAATATCTGACAATGGAATGTGAGGTTGCAGGCTGTCCTGGAAGGGTGCACAGTTATCGTCCTCAGTTCGCCATAAACTGGAAAGTGAGCGTCCACACATTGCAGGCCCGTAATCCAGGCACATATGTTGACATCAAACACTTTTGGATGGCAGAGTTTCCAAACGTAAAGGTGTTGCATCGTGTGTTCTTCTCTTTCGGTGTATGCATAGAAGCTTTCACTCACTGTCGACCAGTGATCTGTGTTGATGGTACTTTTCTTACTGGCAAGTATAGGGGACAGATCTTGACCGCCATTGGTCAGGACGGCAACAATCAGATCGTGCCACTTGCATTTGCTTTTGTGGAGAGCGAGAACACTGAAAGTTGGACTTGGTTCTTCAGGCAGCTTAAAATAGCAGTAGTGAAAGATAAGCCGAACGTGTGCATCCTTCATGACCGCCATGCTGGTATACTGAACGCCGTGAAGGCACTCACAAACCCTGTGGCTGCGGAAGAAACGCCATGGCTAGACCTGCAGAGTCGTTGGTGCATGCGCCATTTGGGGGCCAATTTTTTCTCACAGTTCCGAGATAAGGCTTTGATGAATCTATTCAAAAAACTATGCAAGCAGAACCAATTCTGGAAATACACTTTCATACGTGGTAAGCTTGATGAGTTTACTAACCGGCATGTTAGGCAGAGGAGAGCTGCACGAAATGTTGCAGTAGCAGCACATGTGCAACTTGTGGCGCAACAGCTAGCAACCGGACCTCCACCCGCTGAGGATGTACCTGTTGGGCTTTGTGACTTGCCAGGATTTGATCCGCCTGGTGTTAGGAGAAAGACTGGGAGGTTGATTAAAAACTTTCAGCAGTGGATAGAGCACGAGCCTCTTGAGAGGTGGTCTTTGCTGCACGACACTTATGGAGCCAGGTACGGTGTTATGACTACCAACCTGGCTGAAACTTACAACTTTGTTCTGAGAGGAAATAGGGCCTTGCCACTTACAGCCATTGTGGAGGGTATTTTTGAGGGCACAGTCAAGTATTTCAGAGAAAGACGCCAGAAAGCTCACTTGCATATCGTAAACAACCCGAACACACCTTACTGTGAGAAGATTATGGAGTACATGGATAGGAAGATGGCAAAAGCTCGGAATCACACTGTGCAGGCCATAGGAAATCAAGAAAGGAGGTTCGAGGTACGCTTACCTTATGACAAGTTTGGTTGCGGAAATCAGCTCAGAACGCATGAGGTGAGAATTGGAAATGAAGCCCGACCAACATGTGAGTGCACATGCAATAAACCAAAATTGCTTCATCTGCCCTGCTCCCATGTATTGGCTGCTTGTGGGCAACTCGGGCTGTCAGCCATCTCGTTCGTATCACCATATTTTTTGAACGAGTATGTTCTTAATACCTGGACTGGTGAAATGGTGGGATTTCGAGCTGTGGGTAATTTTAACACGGTTGACCCTACTGAAAGGCAGTACATCCCCGACCCAAGGCTACTGCGTCCTGGTAGAGGTAGACGACCGTGCAAGCGTATCCGAAATGGTATGGATGAATCTGAAGCCGGAGGCCCGACAATACAATGTTTTCTGTGCAGTGATTTTGGTCACAGGGCACTGCTTGTACAAAATTCCCATCTACGGATGCTGCTCGGCATCTAGAGCAGCTGCTCCACGTGGGCGAGGCAGCCGAGGACCAAGAGGAAGAGGAAGAAACTAGGATATGTTTTAAATTTAGAATATGCTTTTATCTGTATTAAGTGTGGATCAGTGTTTTAAATTTGGACTATGTTTTTGTCTGTAATAAGTGTGGATCATGTTTTAAATTTGGACTTTGTTTTATCTGTAATAAGTCTGGATCAATGTTTTAAATTTGGACTTTGGTTTTATCTGTAATAAGTCTGATCAATGTTTTAAATTTAGACTTTGCTTTATCTGTAATTAGTCTGCATATGTTTTAAATTTAGACTTTGCTTTCATCTTTTATCTGCGCTAAGTTCATAATTTGTATTGCAGAAATGGAACAAGTATACTTGATCAGTCCGGATGTGGATCATAACCATCGCGCCAAGATATTACAGGAGCGTAGCCTCGAGCCTCTAGTGACTCGCGGACCGAGGGAAAATTGGATGATACACCCTGCTTGGCAGGAGAGGTACGTGTTTAATGTACTTGTCCGTGTCATATATTATCTGTATTAATTTACTTGTCCGCTTTATGTTTATATTTGTTTTCTGAACATGCAGGTTGAAGTGGGCTGGGCTTTTACCTTTCGCGCGTCTAGTTGAGGCCACTCGTGACTCTCCACGCATGCTGCTAGACCACTGTCTTCTCACATGCTTAGTGGACAGATGGAGGCCCGAGACCCACACGTTTCACTTTCGATGGGGTGAGATGGCTCCTACTCTCCAGGATGTATCTTTCTTGCTCGGACTGCCGTTGGCGGGTCAGCCCATAGGGCCGTTGCAGGCCCCAGAAAATTGGGAGCACGAGATGTCACTTCGTTTTCAGGGTGTAAACCCCCATGCTGGAGTGTTTATGTCAGAGCATCACGGACCAAAGCTTGAATGGTTGCTGGATTTTCAGGTTTGTTCTATTTTCGCACATGTTTTATTTACAGAATTGTTTCCAGCTTATCGTCTAATACAATTTCTTTTTTAATGTACAGATACAGAAGTTTCCTGGATTTCCTGACATGCCGCTGAATGCTACACAAATCACTAGAAGCCTGGAAGCATATATCTTGTGGCTACTCGGGAAGGTGATGTTTACCGAGACCATGTCACCACTATTAGCGCGAGGTACATCCCTATTGCTTTCGAGATTGCGAGTGCTACAGAGCAGGCCCATATCACACAGAGGAGTTGGGGATCTGCTGTATTAGCGGCTACTTACCGAGCTATGTGCAATGGGTGCCAGCTACTGTCGAGTTCAGCATCCATACTTGGATGTCCTTTGTTGTTGCAGCTTTGGTCATGGGAGAGGTTTCCAGTTGGACGACCAGACGTGCGTGCTGGCGAGGCTTACCCAGTGGGTGCGTTTTTTGATGCTGATCACATAGACATGCCTACTTTTGGTTTTCTCTGGACACGTCGTCAGGTATGTGTAATCTACATATTTATCACAACTGTTACATTTTTATTCGACTTGGGCTAACTTTTGTTTCGTGCAGAGACGCTTTGCTCATTCTAACGTGAAGAACTGCTACTCGGCATTCACCGAGCAGTTCGACTTTCTGAGAGAGGATGCGGTAATATGGGAGCCGTACACGAATGAACAAAAGGAGGCTAAATACCCGGGTGGTATCTCTGACCTCTGCACGAGAGATCGCGCATACTGGATGACAAAATCAAAGATTATCTTTGATATCTGCGTGGAGGAGATGGCCCAGCAGCGGGTTATGAGGCAATTTGGTCTACGACAGCTGGCACTTCCTCTGTCGACAGAGGAACACGTCCCACCCATCATCCACAGGTGTGTTTAACTACGCAATGTTTATTTATCGAAAACTCAATACATGTATGAATTACTAAATTGTCTAACACTGAGTACAACTGTAGCCTCACAAGAAAGGGAACTAATAGAAGCGCGCTATCGTGGATGCGGAGGGTTGGCGCCTACGTTGCAGAGTGGGAGACTGCGACGACACGAGTCTGGCAGGAGAATCTCGGGTTTGATATTGAACTATTCAATTCCTATTTGCAAATTTACATGATCTCGACCCGGTTACGCATTACGTATCACGAGCACCCCGAGCTTACACAGACTCCCACTACGTGGGATATGTATCCGAGCCGGTCTACTGCAGGCTCCAGACAGTACGCGGTAAGAGAGTAGTTCATTCTTACAAATATCTCTAAAATTATGTACAACTTACTGATAACCATGCAAATTACAGGCTGAATTGACATACCAGCTACAGACGGATGTGTCCGCTTACGGCCGTTCCCTATCGTCCGGCCCTCTATTGGACCGCCCGCATCATCAGTCCTGGGTGCAGCGCTTAGAGGAGAGGTTGCGACGTATCTACCAGGCTATCACGTGCACACGTACGTCGGACGTCGATCACCGCCAAGCACCACAACGCCCACCGCGTCATCCCCCGCAACAGGAGCAGCCACAGCCGCAGGTCACGCCCCAGGATCGACACAGCCCGCGACCTCGTATGACGTCGCACCCGTCGCCCAGGGCACCCTCTCCTGACCAGGCTGGAGGCTCGTCTTGGCATCAGCAGTTCAGTCCCACGACGGGCTACCAGCTTCGACCACCTCCCCAGCCAGAGGGTAAGTACCTTGTAAATTTTTATTCACCACGCTTAATGCTACGTACTTGTTTCTTACAGTTTTATTGCATCCAGGAGCCTACGGATATCGTCCGTCTATGTCCGCTCAACAGTCGTCTGGATCCGCATGGGAGAGTGAGCAGGAAAGTGGGAGCATCCCTGAAACTCACACACAGCTGGACTATTGGATGGGTATGTACAACACTCCACCACCACAGCCCACACAGGAGACACAACAGGACCACGACGAGTCCCTGGTTCCTGGACGTGACGTTCGGCCACCGCACAGGTTTGGATGGACGACGCCTAACGCACCACCTCCGCGTCGTGGCAGACGTCGTGGCTGACACTTCACTGTATTCGTTGAGACTTGTCTATCTATTATTACCAGACTTATTTATATCTATGTACCAGACTTATTTATATCTATGTTGGGACTATCTATGTACTAGACTTATTTCTTAGTTGCTACTACTCTGTTTCGATTAGTGGTGATGATGGCTGACTATTTTTCGCATTGATATTAAACAAACCTTGCAAATTACATTGACAACAAAAATTTAAGATACAATATGCAAATCAAGATACATCGGTACTACCAACACTACACAAAGTCATCTCCCGTCGTCAGCCGGTGCAGCACCCTTTTCCTCCCGCCTTTTTTCTCCCGCCCTTTTTTCCCGCCCTTTTCCTCCCGCCCTTTTTTCCCCCCTTTTCCTCCCGCCCTTTTTCCCGCGCTGGCCTATCTCCCGCCAAATCTTCTCATCACGGCCTATAAAAACCACTGCGCACTAAGGTTGGTAAGCATTGTAGTCCACTCACTCGAACATGTCGAGATTTCCTTCAGATGGTAGTTTCCCGGCAGGAATGTCGGCACTCCTTTTGAGGTTAACGGCCGAGTTCAAGGTAGACAATAAGGAGATCCCATTCGAGGATATTGTTAGTCATCCACCTCATCTCCGTGAGCTATCAGCGAAGCTAGCTAGGCATGGGTGGCCATGGAGGAATTACAAGGAAATAGAAAAAGAACTCGTGAGGCTGCATGCTAGGTGGCAGAAGAAGAAGCTAACATATCCCACTGAAGCATATATGTTGGATGCTCTTCGTACACCGATGTTATGGGTCGAGGAGAGCGAGGACGAAGATGATATCTTCATGCCCACTGAAGCGAGCAAGAGAGCTGCAGCAGCGGCGGCGGCGTCGAAGGGCAAGGGTGCAGCGTCGTCGAAACGCAAGGCTGAAGCATCGTCGAAGGGGAAGAGTGCTGCGTCGTCGAAGGATAAGGGTGTTGCGTCATCGGAACGCAAGAGTGATGAGGGAGGCTGCGTCGATGGTAGATGACTTTTCTTTTTCAATTTATGTTGTGTTGTCGCTACTCCCACTTTTCTTGTTGTATGTGTAAGTTGCAATGTTTGTTTAATGAATGAAAAAATGTATTAGTTCAAAAAAATTAGCGGGAACGAATTTGGCGGGAGAAACAGGCGGGAATAAATTTGGCGGGAGAAACGGGAGGGAGAGAAGAAGGCGGGAAAAATAAGGCGGGAACGGGTGTCGCCGGGAAGGATTGGCGCGAAAAAAGCAGGGAAATACGGGTGCATGCAGCAGTCGGCTGGGCCAAGGCCGACAGGACCTAGTCGGCCCAGCCGTGGCCGACAGGGTCTAATCGGCTTAGCCCAGGCCGATATGATCTTCTGACACGCGCATGCGTCGGCCGACAACCTAATCGGCTGTCCCTTTCGGCTAAGCCCAGGCCGAGGCCGTATTATTTATGAAATTCCGTCGATTTGCGTAATATTTTTTGAAATTGATTAAAAAAATGTATTATTAAAAAAAATTAGCCGAAGCTTGCGGCTTGCATATTGAATGGTCGTGAACGCTGTAAATTTCATAGAGATCATTACCACTGTACTGTTTAAGGTTCAAAAGCCGCCAGAAGTACTGGATCCCATTGTGAGCCAGCTGAGCTTGCAGTTTTTTTTTTTTTGAGATGTCTATGATAACCTCGGCAACAACAGATGAGATTAGCTCTATCATTAAACCACCTACGTGCACCACTTCATAGTTCATACACACATTGGCTGCTAAACAACTTGTCGTTTATATGAGTAACGGTATTACTTGTGACAGACTTGTCACGGCCTCATGGCTGCGTCAACTGACGCCCTCTGTAGAGCAGTCACTTTGTGTCCGTGAGAGACGAGCTGGACGTCTCACCCTCTCCCGTACTGTAGCAGAGGGGAAACTTTTGAGCTCTTCCGGCCGATCCACTCCGCCGCCGCCGATTCGTTGGATTCCTCGCCCTCCGCCGGCCGCTCCGGCGGCGGGAGGGCGGGGGATCCCCGTCTCGCGGCTGTACATAGTAGGATCTGGTAGGTTTCTGGCCGGAGGCGCCGTGGAGGTGGCGGTGCCGCCGGTGTGGATTTTGGTGCAGGTGCTCGTCCCCTTCGGCGGCGAGGCTCGGTGGAGCTTCGCGGCGGTGCGCCTGTTGTCCTGCCACTCGCGGGTCTCCGGATCTGCGCTGTGCGGGTGCCCCTGGCCGGAGTCCGTGGTGCGGCGGATCCGGTGGTTGTTGAAGATCGTGTTGCGGCTGTTGCGGCTTGATGCGACGGCTTCGACGACGTCCACTGGTGTGGCCCTTTGGGGCCGGCGTTCGGTGACACCCTCGCGCGCTGGGGGGCTGCTCTCGATCCAAGTCTTGAAGGAGAGCAGGGGCGGCGACACGCCATCGACGGCGCCGTGGTTGAAGACGAAGCTGTGTTGCAGGAAGGGGTGCGTTGTAATTTCCGGTTCTTCGGGGTCCTTTCTGTAATCGAGCTGTAACAGTTGTCTCACTAGCAAATAAAAAAAAAAACTGACGCCCTCTGTATACCTAAAATTATGTGCCCCAAACTGAGCACCAGTCCTTGGATCTTGCCCTTAATTCTGATGCATCCACTGAGTTTACCATCGGCCTGCTTCTCAACACATATGTTCATCAAAACATCATCGCCAAACACAGTCTTGGCGTAAAGATTGGCAGCTATAAACCCACAGTCCCCACCAAGCGCCGACCTGAAGTCAAAGTTACCATATGAGTAGAGAAGCTGGCATATGAAGTGCAAAGGCTATAAACGTTAGCAATCCAACTATAAGTGGAACGCAAAGTTTCTAGCAAGCTCTACGTGTTCAGAGTGTGCTTCATTCCAAATCCAGTCCCCGCCTCCTCACTTATCTCTGCCTCCATTGTCATTGTTTGGCTTGCCCTGGGGGATTCGCACACCCACCGTGGGATCGGAGGGCGCCGCTTCGTAGAGCAACTTGACGCATGGCATTCGGGCTCCGAGGGGCGCTTGCCGAATGGGATTGTTTCGTCGAATTCCTTGCTCATATTTGGGGATTTTTGTTCTGCTGTGCATCTACAGTTTTGTGCCGCCATATTTTTCACATTTTTTCTCAGGAACTAGTTGTTTGAAGGACAGTTACACACAGATGTATGGTTTTGCGTAGTTATTGTGTCAGACAACAAGTTTGAAACACATAGAACTAGGTGTGGCGACCTGTGATATACAACATGCCATGTGCTGGGTGTAGTTTAGTGTTATCACAGATCTTATTTGGTGTCAGCAATTATGAGTTTTCTAATGTATGGTTGTTTGATATTCGTAGAATATCCATTGCTGGAAAGGATAGTAAGTAAAGAATGATTAAGAAAATGATGGGGCATTTGGACCTCTTGCGCGTCCATTTCTGGTTTGGTAAAATGAAGAGCTCAATAACATAATGTCTAGTTTCTGTGATACAATGCTCAGTTCATATTACATCAGAATCTCAGGCTTAAAACCCAGGAAAGAAAGCATACTTATCTTGGCCTAAATGTACCTTAATTCTAAAAGGACAATTCTGATAAAAAAATCCATTAATCTAGTATATCTGGAATAAATAAACATTAAACTAGTAAACAAATTGTGAAATTCGATTTCATGGTTGTGTTAATAAGAGATATATCAAGCTTTTGCATTGACTATGTGTTTTACAAGCATTCTTGAGAAAAATGTATAATTAATGCATCAAAGCATGTAAAATTGTAGTCAGCAGATCAATGTGAAAGGTCATTTCTCTTTGAAACTTACGGTGGTGTTAGACAGGTCATGTTTGTTGACTTGATTATGAAGTTCAAGAATTCCATCTCATCATGAAGCACGGTGCTAACCTTCAACTGATGAAAAGGAAAGAATATCAGTAGTATACACCAACACATAAGATTTAAACGAATATGGAGCATGGCCATGAAAATTGTTTTGTGAAATATAGGACGCCCGAGGGAGGCGTTTTGGCTCCCGAGCTCACCTACTCCTTGCTGAATAAAAAATCCGAAAAAGATACTAAAACGCTTCAAAACATTCTGAAACAAATCTGTGATGGGCATATACAAATGTTTTACATGCGTGCCAAGTTTCGTGGCGAAATGACATTCGTAGTGCTCCGTTCAAAAAAGACAAATCAGTGATCTGAAAAATGTATTTTGAAATCTCATTTTGGCCACTGATTTTTTTTGCATAGAGCACTACGAATGCCATTTTATCACGAAACTTGGCATGCATGTTGAAAACTTGTACTCCCTCCGTTTTTTAATATAAGATGTTTTAGCATTTATCCACATTCACATGTGTATAAATGTATGTAGACATGTTTTAGTATGTGTGTCCACTTACTTTAGTATGTATCTAGACAATATGTGCAACCCCTAAAACATCTTATATTAAAAAACGGAGGGAGTATATGTTACTCACTAATTTGTTTCGGAATTTTTTGAAATGTTTTACTATTTTTTCGATTTTTTTATTCAGCCTGGAGCAGGTGAGCTCGTGAGCTAATCTGAATTTCCGATATCTTCATGCTAGTATTAAGATTATAGCTGTATATAGAAGTAACGTTAAGGGGGAAATTCACTTTGCCACATGGGAGCATATGCTCCTGCCATGGAAAATAAAAATTTGAAATATCAAAAAAATCCGAACAAAAATTTCAAGCATACATGTTGATATTCTACGTGCGCACATCAAGTTTTGCGGAAAACCGACAATTTTTGTGGCCTACGCAAAAAGATAAAAATATGTCTCGTTGAAAAGACAAAAATATAACCCGGGAGCATATGCTCCCGGGTGCCAAAACTCCATCCCCTTAAGCACATTACATATTTTTTTAAATAACATGTGATAGTAGTACTCTGTACTCGGCTAGTTTATGTCCACCCGTTGAAAATGCTAGAAAGACTTAACACTTTTTAGCAGAGAACAATACAATGAAATAAAAGCAGCAACGTTGCAAATTCAAAAATTATAGAAGTAGCTATGGTACCTCATCTTGGCACTGACGTTCAGCCCACATATTCCGAAAAGCAATATCAGTGCATGTAGCAGGTGAAATGTAATCCAGGATGTTAATGAAAATAATGTTTAGGACCTCTGAATACTGCTTTCCATTTGAAGTCTCATAAACGATGCGACCAACTATGACTGCACTGTTTGCTGAAGAAATCTTGATGTTAACCTGAATTTGCTTGATTTCCTGAGGACCCAAGGTGTAGTTCTCAGAACGGTCAGTAACAATCAAATTTTTACCCGCTGTTTCAAACTCCAAGCACAAGTTTTGAAGCGCTTCTTTTGTTCGGTTTATGACTGTAACATCAACTAGAGCATCGTAATATTGATTAACCGTAACATATGCTTCAGCATAGACAGGATCACTGAACCCCGTTAACTGAACAACGCGATTCAGTCTATTTGCATCATCTGCACCCTTCGGAACCTCAGCGGTTGCAGCTTTTAAATCATCTCGATAATCATCATCCAACTTGTGTTGGTTCAATCCCTACACGAATAAATGCAAAATAAAATAAAAATGGTACAGAAAATTGCAGTAGAGTAAATTGAGACACTCTTTTAGAGATGAAGGCTATGGCTTTGTTATCACTCCAATAATACAGCAACAGAACTAACATAGCATTGTTACGCCACTGATAGGTCAATCTTTATGGCACACACCAAAAATGTGGCGCATGTCTCTTTATATTCAACATATGAACTCCTGTTGAAGGATGCACTTCCGTTTGAACCTCAAGCAGGGAATAATTTTTCTATGATCATATCAGTGTTTATAACTGTAATACCTACAGAATCGAAACATTCTTAAAAGTTTCAAATAATTTAACCTGTCAACCATAACAACTATTGCAACAGAAAACTTCTAGTTGATGCATTAACTATTCATGACAATAGAAGGAATGGTTAATACTGCACTATATTGGTCTAAACATAATCACCTTAAAGGACATGATCAAGACTTGTTCAAACTTATCTCAAAAACCAAATATACTGTGCACATCATAACAAAGAGCTATTGAAAATAAGTAACTGTAAACTCAGGTGATGATTCTGTTTCTAGTTTATTCCGTGAATTATATAATGTACACCTGAATAACTCATTATACTCAATGGAAAACTTAACCAGACTTTAATTTGGGTGAATGTACCACAATACTGGTTACTGAATGTAGCAAGGCATGCTTCGTTTCAAAGTCTTGCATCACTCTACAATTAAGTTGGAATTTGGTGAACTAGTAAGCAATATTCACATTAGGCAGTAAAAATGGATTAGGAATTCCAGAAAACCAAAACAAGAGAAGTCACAGGTAATTTTCCTCTCACCCTCCTCTTCAGGTGGTAGAAATCAATGAGATCATCAGGCTGCGGATGAGAAATCAGTGCCTTGATCTTCATCTTCTCAGCAAGCATCCTTGCAAAGCTCTTGCGGAATGACAACAACCAAACCTTCTTTACATCAACACTAGAATTACAAAGCAGCTTCACACATAGCACAATCCTATTATACCAGTCCCTGTCAATAGGATGGCGAGCGCAGAAGGACTGGCCCAGCTGCAGAAAGGACACCATGATCAACAAGGCTCTTTAGATGCCTTATTTACTTTAACCTTAGAGGGCTGAACCTCTTCCAGCCTCAACACAAGCTTGGTAAGTGTACACGCAACAACAGCAGCCAAGTGAAAATCACCTGACACTAAGAGAGATCTAAGATACTGTTTGGAAGCCAGCGAGCCATGAGCAACTGGAGCAGAAATGGCAGCATTAGTAGCAAAAATGTGTGTGGCATAAGCGTCATCTGCAAGAACGACAGGTCTTTTAGAACACACGGTACAAGAGTTCATCACTGGATGGGCTGGCTTGGATGAATCGGCTGATCCCTTTTCCTCGGATACGGTGTAGAATGGCAAATTTCCAAGGCTCTGCTTTATGGTAGATATGGCGCTCTCAACCTCACATTCCGAAAGCGAGTACTCCCCAAGCATCCAGAGAGCACATGAACAGATAAAAGATTCCTGGATCTGACAGAATGCAGAAAACAACCTCTGTATCATGGAGTCACGCAGCATGGGGTTAGTCTCCATGATCTCACGCAGAAACAGAACGACATCACACGCAATGGCACTATTACTTTCACCAAGGAAGTCCACAAGGAAGGAGGTGCACCACTGATCCGGCCACTTCAGGGTACTCCACGGTACAGGAATGGATCGCCTGCACCAGCATCTGGCGACTGGCGGTACTCACCGGCATTCTCAAGCTCACTTCCCTGCATCTCAACAACCTCCTTCTTGAGATATAGCACCACCTCCTGCACATTTTTTGCAGTGAGCAAACCGAGCACCAAATCGAGCACCTTCCTTCTGATATCCACATTGGGGTTCACGAGTGAGGGAAGCACGTCCATGACAGAATTGACCATTACACAACGGTGTGAGGTGCACAGCTCATGGAGGCGTTCCAGGATAATGAGCTTCACGTTATTATTTTTTGACGAAAAGGCAGTCGAGCCTGCTTTTCTTATTGCATATAGAAGAGGAGTACAAGAAGTACACGAACCAAAAACAGTAAAAAACTAGTCTAGAACTACAACTACAACTGCGTTAGCAAACAGCAGCTAGTCTGGCTCCCGCGGTCTGCACAGCAGGTCAGCGGCGCCTGATCTACCAGCTTCAGTGGCGGAGCCATGTTATAGCTATGGGGTCAGCCAACCCCACAGCTATTTACTAATACTTGTGTGTTTTTATATAAAAAAATACCAAAAACTAGGTAAAATCAATGAAAATTGTAGCTTTGACCCCACAGGACTACCATCCTGTCTCCGCCGCTGACCAGCTTCTTTCCACAGTTTAGCTTCATCGATAATCCCTGCGTGAATTCTGCTTAGAGGAGCAGCAGTGTTCTGAAAAATTCTTTAGTTACGCTCTTTCCACAACGACCACCACGTTAAATGTACCAGCTTCTTTCCACAGTTTAGCTTCATCGATAATCCCTGCGTGAATTCTGCTTAGAGGAGCAGCAGTGTTCTGAAAAATTCTTGAGTTACGCTCTTTCCACAACGACCACCACGTTAAATGTACCTGCGTAACCCAGCTTTTTCTTCTATTTGCTGGTTGCGCGTTGCTGGTGGCAGCTAACCAGTCCGTCAAGCTGTTTGCGTCGACGGCCGGAGCAAGGCTTGAGGGCAGCACTGCCGTCGTGATCAGCTTTCTCCATAACCTGATGGCGATCGGGCAAGTTGCAAGCAGGTGAAGTGCAGTTTCTTGCTCGGAGAGGCACAACACGCAAGATGCATTATGCGGCCACCCCTTCTTCTCTAGGCAGTCCGCGGTGTGGCATTTACCAAGCAGGGCCAGCCAACTGAATATGCGACACTTGAGGGGAGCCTCGCTGTTCCAGATCAGCTCCCGGAAATTGCACCGCGTGGATCCCTCAAATTGCATCAGGTAAGCCGAGGTAGCCGAGTAGGCTCCGTTGGCTGTCCATCGCCAGGTCACCTTATCTGGCACGTCTGGTCGCAGTTGTGTTCCCTCCACCAAGCCATGAAGAAGGAGGAACTGTTGGAGCGCAACCGTCGTCAGCCCGCGCTTGAAGTGGCGCACCCACTTGTCATCTGCCAGGGCTTGCGCCACTGTCACCGAGCGTAAGGTGCAGAAACTGAAGAGTTCGGGCATCCTCTTGTCCAGCGCTTGGTTACCGAGCCATGTATCCTTCCAGAACAAGATCGTGTGGCCGTTCCCAAGCTCGAAAGTGACGGCCGCGTTGAAGAGGTTGTGGGCGCGCACGTCAATGTTCAGCGGCATCCCGGCCCACGCCTTGTCTGGGTGAGCCCAAGTCTACCATAGCCAACGAACCCGTAGGGCAGTGGCTTTACGCTCCAGGTCGGTGATACCGAGACCACCAAACTCCAGAGGTCTACAAATTGCCTCCCAGCGTACAAGACAGCGGCCTCCTGTTGCTAGCTCATCGTTGCACCAGAGGAAACCTCGGCGCAGCTTATCAATGGCCTTGATGAGCCATTCTGGTGGATCGATCACCAGCAATTGGTAAATGTTCATAGCAGATAGGACGTGCTTGACCAAGAGCAGTCTGGCGTCAATCGAGAAGTTGCCTTTGTTCCAACCCTTGACCTTGCCAGCCAGCTTGTCAATGGCAGGTTGCAGGTCGCCTTTGCGGAGCCGTCGGTCTGAGAGTGGAAGGCCAAGGTACTGGCATGGAAATTGTTGCACTGGGCAGTGAAGACATGCTGCAAGAGCTTGGACATCCAGGTTGGAGCAGTGGATTGGGATCATTGAGCTTTTGTTGAAGTTAGTCAACAGTCCAGTGGCTTCCCCAAAACATTGCAGAATCAACTTGATTGATGTGAGGTCTTGCACGTCTGGTTCAGCAAAAATCACCACATCATCCGCATACATCGCCAATCTGTTTTTGGCCTGGAGGTGTCTGTTGGTACGCAGGACACCGTGTCGGTCAGCAAGCGCAAATAGTTAAGCTAGGACATCGGCTGCAATGTCGAACAGCAGTGGTGAAAGTGGGTCGCCCTGACGGAGGCCACGTCAGTGGAAAATGCAGTCAGTTAGCTCTCCATTGACGAGGATGCGTGTGGAGGTGGAGAAGAGCAGACATGCGATCCAATCCCTCCAAAGCAGGCCAAAGCCCTTGGCTTCCAGAATTTCCATTAAGAACTCCCAGGATAGCGAGTCAAATGCCTTCTGCAGATCAAGCTTCAGAAGTACAGCAGGCACCTTCTTCTGACGGAGGAGTCTAGCTTGCGCACGTACGAGCACAAAGTTATCATGGATCGCACGGTGCTTGATGAATGCGCTCTGACAGGGTTTAACAAGCTCTTGCATCCGTGGTCTCAGCCGTAGGGCAAGGATTTTTGTGAACAACTTGCCGAAAAAATGAACTAGGCTGATAGGCCTGTATTCCTTTGGGTGCACGGCGTCTGGTGATTTGGGCAGCAAAATCATAGTGGCAGAGTTAAGCCGATGAAGGCTGCGGGTGTGGCGGTTCTGAAGAGCTGTGATCGCCCTCATGAGGTCATTGGAGACAACAGCCCAACATGATTTGAAGAACAGAGCAGTGAACCCGTCAGTGCCCGGCGCCTTATCAGATGGCAAGTCCATGACCGCAGCTCGCACTTCATCAAGTGTAATTGGGATTTCTTGTTCCATGAGGTCTAGCCTTGTGATGCCCATAGCAGCCAGGTTAATGGAGTGTTGCATGTCCTTTCTCTCCCCAAGCAGCTTCTGGAAAAAGTCCCAGAAAGCATGCTCTTTTTGCTCCTGCTCCGTAAGCACTGCACCCTCGTACTCCACCCGATGGATGAAGCTCTTGCGACGTCGCGCAGAAGCTTTGGCGTGGAAGAACCGAGTACTCGCGTCCCCTTCTTTGATCCACTGAATGCGTGATCTTTGTCTCCACTTGGTGCGCTATATGGCTTCGATACCGAGGCGGTTCATCTTCAGCATA
This sequence comes from Poa pratensis, assembly GCA_947311845.1. Classification (NCBI taxonomy): domain Eukaryota; kingdom Viridiplantae; phylum Streptophyta; class Magnoliopsida; order Poales; family Poaceae; genus Poa; species Poa pratensis. Next base: position 14,904,774 of record CAMZMU010000061.1, on the reverse strand, counting down.
GCACGAAATTGTCGTTCTTCATCAGATAGCTGCCTGACATCCATTGCTTGGTCCAGTCTGAGGATCAGCTCGCTGGTGATGGCTGCACGAAGTTCTAGGTCAGAGCAGATTCTGGAGTTCCCGCTGGTTAGTGCTTTGGCAGTAGCAGCAAGCTTGGCGTGCAGGTTTAAGAAGGGATCGAAGCGGCAGGGTACAGAGTTCCATGCGGTTTTGACAACGTCGGGGAAGTCCTGCCTTGCAACCCAAGAGTTCTCGAGTCTGAACCTTCTGACTGGCTTGAAACCGGCGTCTGTGCTCAGCAGTATGGGATAGTGGTCTGAGATCTCCGATGAGATTGCTTGTAAAATGCAGTCAGGGAATTCTGCATCCCAAAATTGGTCAAACAGGACACGATCAAGCCTCACCATCGTGGCTGCCTGTTGCTCATTGCTCCATGTATATCTGCGCCCATGCAAGTATAAGTCCTTAAGCTGCAGATCATTGATGAACCCACGAAACGCTGCCATATTTCTTCTGTTGATGTTCTGGTTGTTCTTGTCACTTGCTTTGATAATCATATTGAAGTCTCCAGCGATGACAGTGGCAGTGGACACCGGCAGGTTTGATGAAACAGTATCCCTCAGAGATTGCAAGAACACTGCCTTCTCGCTGTCAGTTTGCGGCCCATACACAGCGATCAAATTGATCGGTTTTTGGGTCTTCAGCAAGGATCCGTGGATAGCAACAGAGTAGGGGGAGACAAATCTTGCAGCAACATTGAGTTCATCAGCTTTCCAGGCTACCAAAATTCCCCCTCTGGTTCCATCTGCCGGTGCAAAGCAAAATTCAGAAAACGACTGTCCGCAACACTGATGAACAACGTTCAGATCAACAAATTGCATCTTGGTCTCTTGCAAACAAACTACGGATACATTGTGCTTTCGGATCACAGCACAAACAACAGCTATACGGGCCAGATCGTTGAGCCCCCTAACATTCCAGATAAGGATATTGCAATTCATAAGTAAACATGGTCGACAGGCTGCTCCATGCGCGGACTCACTGTACCGGCTGAATCAGCGGCGCCGGCGTGACCGCCGTCTTTTTCTTGCCCTTGCCGCGCGCAGTCTTCGCCAGGATGGTCAGTACCTTCATCTGATTGGTGGCGAGCGGAGAGTCAAAGGCGCCGTGGTACTTGGTCAGCGTCTCCTCGTCAGATTCCTCCCCCTTCTCGGCGATGGCGAGGACGCGCTTGGAGACGATGAGCTTGCGAGTGAGCAGCTTGCAGTAGGTGTTGGCGGCCGCTTGGACAGAGATCGGCCTGGACGACAGCGACAAGAGTGTGCCGGCGCACTTGTATTGGACAGCAGCTGTTCTGCAACTGGAGAGGATGGAGAGGATGATCTTCATGTACCCGCCATTGTCAGTGCGGTCTAAAGAGCGGCAGACCTTGCAAATGAGGTCGAGGGCAACCATCTGGAGCAGGTCAGGCCATTCAGCGACGTGGGCGGCATTGTCGAGCAGGTACTTGACGGCGAGGTCCTGCCCGCAGTCGCATAGCAAGAGGAAAGCGTTCCTCTTCACAACAGCGTCCTGATCGAATGCGACGGCACGCAACACGAGCTTGCACACGTCGGTGTATGGTAGGAGCGTTTGGCCGCCTGGCAGGTGGTTTATTGCTAAGATGACAGATAGAGCATCATGGCGGACAATATCGTGCTTGTGCTCGAGGTTGGCAATAATGGAAGGCACAAGAGGGTGGAGCAGATCGGGCTCACGGAGGCGGCAGAGGAACCGCAGCGTGACGGCGCGGATGTACTCGTTGGGCTCTTGTATTAGGTTGTAGCCGAAACACTCCAAGAAGTGTAAGAACATCTCCCGCTTGTCGACGATCTCGAGGTAGACGTAGAAGAGCTTCTCGATGATCGGGTCCTTGATGGGGAAGACGTAGCGGACGAAAGTGGAGAAGAAGTGCGGGAGCGTGTTGCCGTTCAGGAGGAGCATGAGGGCGAGCTTCATGGCGCCGATCTTGGCAGGGACGTCGCCACACTGGAGGTCGACCATGACCTTCTCAGCCACAGAGGGGGAGCCCTTGTCGAAGTGCACAAGGAGCGTGCAGCGGTTCTCGCCCATGGTCGCCGGCCGCCAGCCGCCAGGGCCGATTCGGATCTGATCTACCGTGCTGGAGATCTTTTTTTTTCGAGGAAAAAGACCCCGCAGCTCCCAATTTTCATTTCAAATGGAAACTGATAAGACTGTTTTGTTTTTCGAGTTTTTGCTTCCCTGCACTCACAACCACACACAACCCATTTCCGCTGGTGTACACAACCAGACGAAGCAGAAACGGCACACCGACTTCGTCAAAAGTCACATGTACGTAGCTGCAGAAACTTGAAAAACGGTTCGCGAGAAGTCCTCTCGCGTCGCTCCCCAGGGCGACGCTGGGGGCGAACCGCGTCGCGCCGCCAGAGGACCACCGCTGGCCTCTCACGCCGCCGCTGCCGCCGGCCCTCACCGCGGCGGCGGCGGGCCCAGCCGCCAAAGGTGGTCTGGGGGCAGGGGTTGCCGGAGGTGGCCGTCCCGATCTGCTGGGGCGGAGATGGTCGGAGCACCGACGAGCAGCGACCAGGGCGGCGCCCCTGGTCGGGGTGGAGGTGGAGATCCTTTTCCGGCGGCGCCATGGCCGGCGGTGGAGATGGGGTTGGGCATGGCGGTCATGGACGAAACCCTAGATTTTGATCTGGGTGTCTCCCGTGTCGCCCCCAATTCCTCCTCGCAGCGTGGTTGGGCCGGATCCGGTGGAGGGTCGACCCTGCGCTGCCGCTGCCTCTCCGAAGCGGCAGATCTTGCAGGTTGCCGGCAGGTGGCGTGGGGGCTGCCGGCTCAGTTTTGAATAAAGGTGCTAGTCCTTGGATTCCTCTCATGCCAAGACGAAGATCTACTTGATGCATGTCTTCATTGATTTGGCCGGAGTGTCGAGTTCCGGAAGGCTCCGCCGGCGAACTCCATTGGGCAACTCAAGACTGGAGATTGACGGATCTGGTGGGATTCGGTTGCGCGCAACCATATTTTTTTCTGGCCGTTTGATTTCAGAGGAAGCGTTGCGAAGCTCTACAGTTTGTTGCCATCGTGGGCTTGTCTTTTGTTCCATGGTGAAGTCAGAGTGCGGAGAATGGCATGGAAGCCGAAATTTGAGAACTAGTAATGGTGGTTCGAGTCCTGGTGGTGACGAGGGATTGGCTCGGTGATTCGTAACTTGGAGCAGCGGCAACGGTAAGAGGGGCGATGGCACAGGAGAAGTTCAGAGTCTAAACTTTCAGGGTGAAAGCCCAAGGTCTGGCCTTAATTGGTTGTGCCTGGCAATAGCCTTGTTGAAGACATTGCTTTTTGCGAGTGTGGACTTTCTTCAGGGTGAAAACCTATGATCTATGATCAGGGCGACGACGGCGCTTCAGCACTGTTCCCTTCTTGGAGGCGTCGCTTTTGGAGAAGCTGATTTTTTTGATCAGTCGGCCAAGGGTGGACGGATACATGGAAACACAAAAATATCTAGATGCATAGGATAGTTTGCCTTTCAATAATTGCAAAAACTACCCCTAATAAAGTTGATAACTATATTAAAATGCGTTATGAATTTTGTAAAGTCATTCCCCATACATTGCGATTATTTTCAGTTAACGGCCCCAAAAAGTCAATGCAAAATGTCAACCCAAAGAATGAAGAATATTTTTTAATAAAAAACTAAAACCAGTTTTGCACACAAAATTCCGTTTTCTACATGGAGATAAAAAGGGGTATATACGTGTTGCATGGTTGTAGAACGCATGGGTGTGTCGATATGACCATGCATGCACAACAAATTGCATCTCTTATTTCTTGGAAGCCACATCCACTTGTGTAGATGCTCAGTTGTTACTTTTCTTTTTGCGGAAAGGGGGTTATCTTTTTGTTTTTGTGTGTAAGAAGAAGCTTGACACCGATGTTGCCCAAGGAAATATGATTTTGTTTCGGTTAGCACATTCCTTATTTTGTTCCCAAGGAGAGTGAGGGGGGGTGGCTGGCAGTGTTGATCGCCGGAGAAGCCAACTATTGAACTGGATGATGAGGCACGAGATCAAAGTTGAGCACCATAGTGGCTACTTGTCTGTACTCTCTACTCTGTAGCCTACGTGCGGACCCGCAGAAGAAACGATCCACCATGGGCCAGCTGAAGCTCGCCGCTGCGGTGGGGTGGGAAGTGGGACCTGCTGCGGGGTGCCGGCGGCTCGGCCTTGCCGGCGATGTGCCGGATACCTCCTCGGTGACCGCCGTCCGCCGGCCCAAGACCCAAGAGATCCAAGCGAACCCACCGGTTTGCGTGCCCAGGTGCACGCAACTCGTGCAGCAGGTGGCGCCGTCGTGATCCCAGATCGCTCTGTCTGGTGGACGAAATAACAGGGGTTACAGGGCAACACAGGCTCAGGCGAATTACCCGAGCTGCCCCTGCTCGCACCAACGCAAGGACGGCACCGCCCCCGTAACTAAACGCGACGCAGACTCCACCTCCCTCGCCTCCCACCCATCGCGTATCTTGCTCCTCTACTCCGCCGCCTCGCCGGCGGACCCGCCAGGACCGCCCGTCCACGCCTGCCTGTGCGCGTGCCTGCGCCCCTGCCGAGCCGACCCCGCGGACGACGGCCTAGCTACCCTACCGCGGGCCGCGACCCATGGCGGCCACAGCGGATCCGAGGGCGAAGGCGCCGGCCGCGCAGCCTCACTGCATCAAGCCGTGGGCGCCGCCGCCTCCGCCCCGTGGCCAGCACCGCGTGCCTTCCCTGCCGGCCGTCTCCGTCGCCTCCGCGGCCACCACCAACCGCGATCGGCGCCGTACCTCCACGTCTCACCGACACGGTGGGGCCGACGCCGTAGACGACGAGCCGTACGCCGCCGGGCTGGAGGATCACCGGGCCAAGCTCATGGGCCACCTCCACGAGGCCGCCGACCGACTTCGCCTGCCACCGGCGAAGCCCCACCGGTCGCCGGTGCCCGTCCCTCCGGCAGCAGCAGCGCCACAGGACGCCGCCGCGGCCGTGGCCGGAAGCATGCCGTGGACCCTCAGGGAGCGGAAGCGTCGTCCGTCAGCAGCCCACGGCAGCAGCATGGCGGCGTCTCCTCCCGCGACGCCGTGGCCGACGACCGTGGCGCGGGATGACGACTGCGGCGTGCGCGCTCCGTTCGCCGTGGCGCTGGAGGCGGAGGAGATCGAGGAGGACGTGTACGCCCTGACCGGCGCCCGGCCACGGCGGCGGCCGAGGAAGCGGTCGCGCGTCGTGCAGCGGCAGCTCGATGTAAGGCCAATTCCCCATACTGCCCCTTATCTCACTAATTACCCAATTAGAACAAACAAACTCCTACTAGTACCATTTTATTGGTTAACTATTGCTCTCGATACTCGCTTACTTGTGTATAATAATCAATTCCTGTATAGTACTCCAGCTAACGATAACACTAGCAATTGTCTCGTGCAGTCGCTGTTCCCGGGGCTATGGCTGACCGAGATCACCGCCGACGCGTACCGGGTCCCCGACGACTAGCAACAAACTCCGCCGCCGGCCAGCCCTTCCATTCTCTACCCATACCTTGGAAGATCACCAGAAAAAACTAGGTTTAGTAGCTGAGTTGACAGGTTCTGTACTTGCATGTTGCATCTTTCCATATTGATTTTGTGCTTTTAAATCTATAAGCAGTGCTGCTTTATTCTCTCTCGTACGGTAGGGTCTGTCTGTGGTAGCGTGTTGTAATCTACTCCTGATCTATCCATCTAGATCTAGTAGGTTGCTATGCTTCTTGATTAATTTGCTCTTGTACGCTATCTCTCTTTCTCCAACTCCCGACTTCCCGAGTTGCATGGTTTCATGATCAGCTGCAGTGCAGCACGAGTTGGGCCTTTTTCCCAGTTCCTTGCTTGCTTTTAGCCACTCTGTTCGTCGTAGCCGATCTGTTGTGCTCCATGGGTTTGGACTTTGGACCTTGCTTTGTTTGGAGGCGTACCCCGTAGGCCGTACGTTCTTGGCTTTAGGCTCGTACTAGAAGGATTATAATAGTCGTAGTCCACCATATTCCAGGTCAAGGCACGGCAAGGTGCTGGTATCATGGACAAGCAAAGCACAGGCTGTCGGCGCCTGAAAACCTGGCCAGAAATTTTTCTCGCCACTAGAATTTCGGTGCACGACGACGCCGCCTCAATCAAAGTCATAGTATTCCGCTTCCCACCCGGCAGCGACCACGCCGCACCATCCAACCACACACACACAGTGCTCGTCGATTTCAGTCAACCCACGGCGCTCATTGACCCGCCGCGCCGCCCTCAATCAAATCCCCCTCCTCTCCCTCGCCTTCGTCGCCAGTCGCCACTCCCCTCCCCATCCCGACGGTGCGCTCCGTCCCGCCACCCAATGCCGACGCCAGACGCCGCCTCCGCAGGCACCCTCCTCCTCCTCCCACTCCTCGTCTTTTTGGTTTCCGCCGCCGCCGCCAATGCCGCGACGGAGTCGGAGGCCCAGGCGCTCCTGGCCTGGAAGGCCACCCTCAACAACACGGCCGCGCTGTCCACCTGGGCCAATCCCGCGAGGCTCTGCTCCTCCTGGCACGGCGTCACCTGCAACACCGCCGGCCGCGTCAACTCCCTCACGCTCCGTAACCTCAACCTCGCCGGCACGCTCGACGCGTTCAACACCACCGCGCTCCCGGCGCTCACCAGCCTCGACCTCAACGGCAACAACTTCGCCGGCCCCATACCGGCGAGCCTCTCGCGCCTGCGCGCCCTCGCCACGCTCGACCTCGGCAGCAACGGCTTCGACGGCGCTATCCCGCCGCAGCTCGGCGACCTCTCGGGCCTCCTCCACCTTCGCCTCTACAACAACAACCTCGCCGACGCCATCCCGTACCAGCTCAGCACGCTCCCCAAGATCCAGCATTTCGACCTCGGCTCCAACTTCCTCACCAACCCGGACTACGCCAGGTTCAAGCCCATGCCCACCGTCACCTTCATGTCGCTCTACCTCAACTACCTCAACAGCAGCTTCCCGGAGTTCATCCTCCGGAGCGCCAACATCACCTACCTCGACCTGTCGCAGAACGGCGGCCTCACCGGGCCGATACCGGACTCGCTGCCGGAGATGCTCCCCAACCTCGTTTATCTCAATCTGTCCCTCAATGCCTTCTCCGGCCGGATACCGGCGTCACTGTCGAAGCTGGGGAAGCTGCAGGACCTGCGGATTGGCACCAACAATCTGACGGGGGGCATCCCGGATTTCCTCGGGTCGATGTCCCAGCTGAGAGTTCTTGAACTCGGCAGCAACCCGCTCGGCGGGCCGATCCCGCCGGTTCTTGGCCGGCTCCGAATGCTACAACGCCTTGACATTAAGAGCGCCGGGTTGGTTTCCACTATACCACCCGAGCTTGGTAGCCTTGCCAACCTGAATTCCGTGGAGTTGGAGTTAAACCACCTCACGGTGTCCTTCCGCCGGCGTTCACCGGGATGCGCAAGATGCGGGAGTTTGGCATATCGTCCAACTTTCTCACAGGGGAGATCCCAGGCGTACTGTTCACATCCTGGCCGGAGCTCACATCATTCCAAGCAGACAACAACACCTTCACCGGGAAGATTCCGCCGGAGCTCGGCCAAGTAACCAATCTGAATTACTTGTATCTTTTCAACAACAATTTTACAGGACCTATCCCGGCCGAGATAGGCAAGCTAGTGAACCTGTTTGGGCTGGACTTGTCTGTGAACTGGCTTACCGGGCCAATACCTAACTCGATCGGCAACCTCACCAATCTCACGAGGCTGGGTCTCTTCTTCAATGGGCTCACCGGTGTGATCCCCCCTGAGATAGGCAACATGACGGCATTGCAAGTCTTGGACATCAGTGCCAACCGCTTGGAAGGTGAGCTGCCCGCCACAATCACATCGCTGACGAACCTTTATTACCTCGCTCTGTTCGACAACAATTTCAGCGGCACCATACCGCCGGACCTCGGGAAAGGGCTGAGCTTGACCGACGCAACCTTTGGGAACAACAGCTTCTCCGGCGAACTTCCCCAGAGCTTGTGCTCCGGCCGCGCGCTGCAGAACTTCACGGCGAACCAGAATAACTTTAGTGGCACGCTGCCACCGTGCCTCAAGAACTGCACGGGGCTGTTCCGGGTGCGGCTGGAAGGAAACAACTTCACCGGCGACATCTCGGAAGCCTTCGGTGCCCACCCCAGTTTGGACTATCTGGATATATCGGGGAATCAGCTGACCGGGACGCTGTCATCAGATTGGTCACGGTGCACCAATCTTACAATTCTAGCCATGAATAATAATCAAATATTTGGCAATGTCCCTGCAAACTTCTGTCGATTGACCGCTCTCCAATTACTTGATCTATCAAATAACCAGTTCACCGGGAAGCTCCCAAGTTTTTTTTGGAGGGAACAGCAGTGACCTGCTGGTTTTTTTTTTATTAATAATAAGGCAAAAAAGTACAAACAAACCGCTCCAAAACCAAGATTTAAACTAATCTAGAATGACTAAAAAAGAAAAGCGATCATGGTGCACGATAGTTCTGAATCCAGGTTTTAAACCCTGCCAGGCTTGCTCTGTTAGCTCTGTAGGCTACCCAACCAAGCTCCTCTTTGAATTTCTTGTCGCATCGAAAAAGATTCGCACGTATACTCTTGAAAATGTGATCATTTCGAGTAGCCCAAATCGACCAGAGAGCTAAGATGAAAACCTCCATGAAGAAAGGTTGCTGGAAGGCCTGTCTGAATGAGGCAACAGTCGAGTGAATATCACCATTTGGAATGATCCAAGTAGGCAGGAGCTTAGACCAACAACGAGAAGCAAAAGGGCAGTGGAAGAACAGATGATCTCTTGTTTCCAGAAGGTGAGCACCACACATAATGCAGTTATAATCCGGTAGATGAAAATTCTTTCTCTGAAGGAGGGCCCTGGTGTTGAGTCTATTATGCAGAAGGTACCAGGTAAAAACCTTATGCTTCTTCTGACAACACGACCTCCAGAGCCAATTGAAAGATGGAGCAGGATGGGGGTCCCCTTGGAAGAACGTATAGGCCTTTGAGACAGAGTATTCTTTTCCCCAAGAATAGTACCAGACATCTTTTTCATCCGTAAGCTCTACTCCTTGCACTAGATGCTGCAGCATGCCCAGCTCATGGAACGCCTCCTCAGAGAGAGGTAAATGAAACAGCTCATTCTCTTCGTTTGCAAGGCAGACAGTCTGTACTGAAACATTCTCCTGAAGTACATATGAGAACAAGTGAGGCCAGCGGACTCGAAGAACCTCATCTCCCCATTTATCTGTCCAAAATTTCACAGAATCACCAGTCTGAACTGAACAGCTTGTGAAGGAAAGATATTCTGGTAGTAACTTAAGACAGTCTCGCCACCAAAAGGAACATTCAACTTGTTTGTCTAGGGGTAAAGAGGCACTGTAATAAGTGGACCAGATGAGTTTAACCCAAGGGAGATCTTGCTTATTGAGAAACTTATGTAAGTGTTTCAGGAGCAGACATTTGTTCTGGCAATAAAGATTAGTGACACCGAGACCACCATGAGTCTTTGGTTTGGTCACCAACTCCCAAGCTGCTAACGGCGGATTTTTCTTGGTGAGATCACTTCCCCTAGTGACACAATGTCTTCTGTACTTATCAATCTGAACAATGACTGTTTTGTAGACCATCAATGAGCTGAGATAGAACGTAGGGAGCGAGGACAGAACTGAGTTAGCCATTTCAAGCCTGCCAGCAGAAGTGAGAAACTGAGCACAACCCACAAGTCTTTTTTGCACTCTGCAAACCAGCGGCATAAGATGTTCGACTCTTGGCTTTGTAGTCCCCAAAGGTAAGCCCAGATAGGTGAAAGGCATCACTCCAAGTTGGCAGTTAAGAGCAGCAGTGAATAACTGAACTTGATCATCTGGCACATTGATAGGAATTAGGTTGGACTTGTGAAAATTGACTTTCAAACCAGTGGCACTTGCAAAATCCGCAAGGGTGCGCTTGAGGAACTGGAGCTGTTCGAGCTTAGCTGGGATCACAATTAGGGTGTCATCAGCATACTGTATGACAGGGAAATCAGGCAGGGCAGGTGTAGGCATGGGCTTGTCCAAATGACCATCTAATAAAGCTTTGTTGAGGACAGATTGCAGGAAATCAGCGGCTAAGACAAATAACAAAGGTGAGAGGGGATCACCTTGCCTAACCCCTCGTCTGCATTTGAAGGATTTGCCCGGGACTCCATTGAGGAGAATGGCAGAAGTGGCAGTGCCAAAAATTTGAGCAATCCAATTACACCACTTATCTCCAAAACCTTTTTTCTTCAGAATTTGAAGTATGAAAGTGTGATCAACTTTGTCAAAGGCTTTCTCGAAGTCTAACTTTAGCAGCAGAATTTCCTTTTTTGACTTATGACACTGATGCAAATATTCAAAAGCCCAAGCCACGCAATCCTGGATAGATCTTTTCTTGAGAAAGCCATACTGGTTCGTGTGGATCAATTCAAGAATAACTGTCTGGAGCCTGTTTGCTAACAGTTTGGTGATTAACTTAAGTGTGCAGTTGAGCAAAGATATTGGCCTAAAATCATTAACAGTACATGCATCATCTTTTTTGGGAACCAAGGTGATGAGCGAAGAGTTGATACTTTGCAAGCAGAGAGTTCCTTGGTGAAACTGATGGCAGAGATCATAGAAATCATTTTTGATGAAAGGCCAGCATTTTCGGATGAACTCCGAATTGAAACCATCTGGACCGGGTGACTTGTTGTTTGGCATAGCTGCTACAGCATCATCAATTTCTTTGTGGGTGAAGGGCTCCTCAAGAAAGCTGAGATTGGGGTGTTCCTGTATTAAACCATTCAGATCAAAAGGCATGGTTGTATGATCAACTTGTCCCAGCCTTTCCTTAAAAGCGTCCAACAGTAACTCAGCCTTTTTAGGATGACTATCATGGACAGAACCGGAAGCATCAGTCAGGGAAGCAATGCAGTTTTTCTTATTCTGAATAGATGCTAGAGAGTGAAAGAATTTAGAATTCTCATCACCGAGAGTAACCCATTTGATTTTTCCCCTTTGTCTCCAGAAGATCTGTTGCTTTTTAAGAAGAGAAGTGAGTTCATCTTTCAAACCTGCCCTGAAATTCTGTTCCAGGTCCGAAAGAGGCCTGCTGTTTTCAGCTGCGTCCAGAAGCCAAAGAACCCTGTTAATGTCCTCAATGTTGTTCTTAAGCTTGGCATGGGATTTAGCCCAAGTTTTCAACTCTTTTCTCAGGATCTTGAATTTAGCATTAATTCTCTTAGCTGCATCTGCATAAAAGATGGATTCTTCCCAAATCCTCTTGACAGTGGGAACAAAATCTGGATATTCCATCCAAATGTTTTCAAACCGAAAGATGGCTGCTTTCGGGATGCTCGTCTGGATAGCAATGACACAGGGCACATGGTCAGACGTTGGCATGGCCAGAGGGGAGGCCCAGGTGTTAGGAAAAACAAGAGTCCAAGCAGCAGAGCAAAAGAACCAATCCAGCCGTTCTAGGAGAGGTGTGGCTTGCATATTACTCCAAGTATATTTTCTGCCCTTCAAAGGGATCTCGATTAGACCCAAGTTGCTTATAGCTTCATTGAACAAGAACATCTCCTGAATATTTGCACCTGGTTTATTTCTATCCTCTGGGCTTCTAATGAGATTAAAATCTCCGAGCAGCAGCCAGTTAACATCATCATCAATTTGGATATTATTTAACCAGTGCAAAAAATCCAGCTTCTTATCTGCCACACAAGGCCCATAAACGCATGTTAATATCCACTGGTCATTGGATGATTTTGCATGAAACTCAACTGAGATAGCAAAATCATTCTGAAAAATAGGTTGACCATCAAAAATAGAGCCATTCCATGCAACAAGGATACCACCAGACCTCCCTACAGATGGTAGGTAGCAGAAGCTATCAAATTTCGCTGGGCAAAATTGCTTGATATAGGCCAGATCAAAGTGCTCTCTCTTAGTTTCTTGAAAACAAATAATGCCGCAGTTACTTTCGAGAATTTTATTCATCACATGTAGCCACTTTTCCTGAGCATTAATGCCTCTAACATTCCAATTCAAAACATGCCAGATTTTCTTCAAAGTTCTATTATCCATTAGTCACAAATGATAGGGAGAGTCTGTGCTTCTGATCATAAACCAGAGCAATCAACAGCAAGGAAGAACTTAAAACAAGGCCCCAACGAGAGAGACTGGTAATGAAGCGAAAACACGTCGGATAAGGTGTTGACCGGAAACCTAGCAAGATACATGAGCATGTCCTGTGCGACCAAAAAATAGACTGCCAAAAGAGACCCACACTAAAACTGGCGTCTAGAGCTAGAAATGCCTGCCACATAACCGCCCCTTCACTTCTTTCTCTTCTGCTTCTTGGCATCATCATTGGCACCATCCTTCTTAGATTGTCTCTTTAACTGCTTCCCCTTAGGAGAATCAGGATCAGCCAGACCAAAAGATTTACTCAGATTCTTCACAATCTTTCTTGCTATAGGAGGAGCTTCAGTGCAGGCCAGACAGTTCTTGTCAAAACAGGTTTTGGTTCTGAAACCATGGCTATTCTGCTTGATTCTGTCACTTCGACGAACTTCAGTAACTACTTTTGGCGTACGCTTGCCTCTCCTCTTAACATGAACCACAGAAGTGCTATAAGTACCTGCCAACCCATGCTTGTGCTTAAAACCTTGAGGAGTGGAGAACCCTTGAGAAACTTCTTCGGCTGCCTCGGTTAGAAAGCATTTGGGTGCTTCACTCACTGGGCAAGAAGCAGGAACTGAGAACGGTCTGCAGGGCCCATCGGTGCTTTCCTCATTCATCATTGTCCAAATCTTGGACTGCAAAAGGGCCTTAGCCCAGTCAAAATCATCTGGTGACATAAGTCTAGCCGTGAAAAAGTCTGCCCACTGAGCAGGGATAGTGATGGAGATCACTGAGGAATCAGATGCTTGGAAGAAAGCATTCCAAGCAGCAGTGCCTTCCTTTGAAAAGATGAAGCTGCCAGGTTTTTCAGGCAGGGACGCAACTTCAGTTTCAGGTGCTGGCAGATCCTCGGGGAGCCAAGGCATAAGCAGGTTATCTAAGAAGCTTGCCCTACCAGGAACCATAGCTGACAAAGGATGCTGCGGAAAGCGGGAGTCCTGTATGATGGCCATGCCCACATTAAGATTCTGAACAAACTGAGGCTGCTGCATTTCATTGTGGACTGAATCATCAGAGCTACTGGCAGGTGCAGAATTGGCTGTCAAGGTGATGGAACTATTATCATCTCCAACTGGCTCTTGTGGCCCTTGTGACTCTACTTGATCCACAACCATATTCTCCACCACAGGGTTGATTAGATCATTTAGCTTCAGGAAATCAGCATGCTCTAACTCATTGGGAGGACCATTCAGGTTGAAAGGTGCAACATTGAGGTTCAAAATCCCAAGTCCCTGCAGATTATTGCCAAAGATATGATGCAGGTTTTGGCTAGCATTGTTAAAAGGGCCACCAGCTTGAGGGCCATTAGCATTGTGGCCCAGGTGCTGACCCATCTGTCCCCAGGGGAGCCAGCCCTCATTAACATTCACATCAGGCCCGACATGCAGCTGAGGCTGTGGCAAGGGATGCGGTGTAGCACCGTCTGGAGGAGGCACATCTTCATCAGCAGGTAGACCCCCTAGCAAATTCTGCCCGAGAATATAAATAGGTACCGACCAAGATTGCCCAGCAGATGAAGCACTGTCAGAAACCACACAGCTGTAGGGAATAAACCTAAGTTCCTGCACTTTGACCTTGATCACAACTCTAGAGTAGTTGCTAACCACCTTATCCAACAATGTCAACCACACAGCTGTAGGGAATAAGCTCCCAAGTTGCTGGTGGAAGTTACAAGCTCTGGTATTTATGGACGTATCCAACAATGGCTTATCGGGTGAGTTTCCTAGTAGTTTAACGAGCTTGGACCTTCCTCTTCAGTCACTCCATCTTGCCAACAATAACTTCACTGGAGATTTCCCATTGGTTATTTCGACCTGCAGAATTCTTGTCACCCTAGATCTTGGTAACAACATGTTTGTCGGTTATATTCCCTCTTGGATTGGAACCAGTGTTCCTCTTCTAAAAGTTCTCAGCCTCCCATCCAACAAGTTCGGTGGTATCATTCCATCCGAGTTATCCCAACTTTCTTTTCTGCAAGTACTCGACATGTCCAAAAACAGACTCGCCGGATTCATCCCTCACACCCTTGGCAACTTATCATCCATGAAACAACCAAACCAAAAAGTTGTCAGATTACAATCTTCTCAGAATCATAACCAGCTTGAGTTGGTTCAACTGAGCCGGATTTCCACTTTTTCACGCAGAGCTACGCCCACGATCCAGTCATCCCCTGACGTGTACATAGACAAAGTTAACATATTCTGGAAGGGCCGGGAACAAACTTTTGAGAAAGCTATCGAGTTAATGACAGGTATGGATTTATCAAGCAATCTACTTACCGAAGACATCCCTGAGGAGCTAACATACCTTGAAGGTCTCCGATTCTTGAACTTATCGAGAAATGATCTATCGGGCAGTATTCCAAAAGAAATTGGCAGTTTGGAGCTCTTGGAATCCCTAGACTTGTCATGGAATGAACTTTCAGGTACTATCCCTCCAAGCATTTCAAATTTGCAAGCCCTCGGCATGTTAAATCTCTCACACAATCGCTTAAGCGGCAACATACCCACTGGAAATCAGCTACAGACGCTTGTAGACCCATCAATTTACGGCAACAATCTGGGGCTTTGTGGCTTCCCGTTGAGAGCTTGTTTGGATGAGGGAACTGAAGAAGACAAAGAACAGGGACATGATGTGGGGTTGTATTACTCAGTAATTATTGGTACTGTTTTTGGTTTTTGGCTTTGGTTTGGAGCTCTGTTTTTCATTGAGCCGTGGAGATTTTCCTTTCTCCGTTCTATTGATAGCTTAGGCATAAAGTTTGCGGAGAAGAGGTCACACGCAAATTAAGGCGTCACGTAACACGTAAATAAGCAACGACGTGACGTGCACCTTCTCGATTTATGTATGTTCCTATTTGTTTCCCCTGTACTTAACGAAAAGCTAGAAGGTTTAAGTAAATAATTGTATATTTTGGATGTTCATTTGTTATATTGTTTTATCTGCAATAAGAGTTTGTTGCTAAAATCTTGACTGAAGCTGGAATATGAGGCCGGCGCGCGGCAGCCCGATGTAGAGAGATGGGCTGATTTTGTTGTTTTGTTTTGAAGGATCCACTGATTCGAAAAGTTACATTGACTCCCGAGATCCAATGATCATTTTATTTAAGAATACAAAATGTATTTACAAGATTTAACTAAATCTTTTTCTATGTATAATGATTCATCCTAAAAGTACGCAAAATCATAATGTGAAATTGTTTACATAATAGGCTACACAAAAAGCCTAGGTTAGTAACGTTCCATTATTAAAGCATCGGTAGAAGAAAGCATGAACAAGAGCAAAGGAAAAAAAATGAGAAGATGAAAGGTACCTGGCTTGATGTTTTACATCTCTCAATAATGTCTGAGATATCGCTTCTCGTTAAATTATCGGTCGAGCCAAGATAAGAGATAAATCGGCTTATTGGCCGATTTTTTTGGCCCAGTTTCTTAAAATATTCAGGTTTTCGTATCATCGGGATAAATCAACATGGAAAATTCGTAAACATGCCACCTGTATTACTTTTAAGCAACCTGAGATGTACGGGAAGTAACCATCTACACAAATAGAAGGCATCCAGACTAAGAAACTCAACCAAAATTAAAAAAATGGGAACTAAATCTGTTGGGTCCCACTGATTTACCGGTAAATATCGATGATATATCGGTCTGGCTACCAGACCGGTAAATGCTGGCGGTATTCAGTTATCTCAAGCATCTCTTATCCCTCAAACCGAACATAAACATGGCTATCTCCAACCAATTTAAATCTCTCAACCAAACAAGAACTTGGCTCGTCCAAGCCACACGAACTAAACACAAAAATGGCTACCACTAACCAAGGAGTTGATGGTGCCCTCAACCAGCTTTCTATAGCCACTGAACCAAACACGTCTTTAATTGGCTGTGTGCATCCTCAATATTTTGAGTTGTTGCAGAGACTGGATGTAATTTTTGGTATCTGATTGATATTAATATATTATCCTTTATCAGAAAAAAAACACGTCTTTAGTGTCATGACACGTTTCTCCACCATTTTCGCATGCGTGCCACCCCTGGAGAGATTAATCTCTTCTCCTCGGGAGCGCTACAATCGATTGAAATCGAAGATTGTTGGGCGACGACGGGGGTAATGGGTTGCAATAGTGGTGGCGTTGGGATGAGTTAAAAGGGCTATAGGGTTACTATCAGGTAGACATACCGAAAGTGGTTGCTCTCGATACCATGTAAAAATTGACGTTTGGGCTCTACGTCTGAGTTCCTTTGATCATCTATTTAATTATATCATTATATGTGTGCACATTGCGGTGCATAGCTGGTACAAAACGTGGATTTTAAGTCCAATACAGATACAAGTCTACAGTACTATCCTATTTCTAACAACTAATAGCGCATAATCGAATGACACGACGGACGGACTTGACTAATCCAAACAAGCAAAGGACTAAGGCTCTACATATGGAACCTCGTCCTGGCGTTCCCCCAAGGTATTCCCACAGATACACATGTAGAGGCTTGCGGCGAACACAAGGCTCCGAAGCCGATGCCGATGAGCCCGGCGAATGCAAGGATTCGAACGGCGATGGACGAGTGGAAGGAGCGGCAGAAGGCGTACACCAGGATGCCCGAGACGGTGAGGATAACGCAGGCGCAAAACGCTGCGAAGCACGCGTGATACGTGCATTTTATATCATCATTTATATAACTTTTAGTATCATACTAGAATGTTATTTGCATGATTATATGATTGTTTCTACATGTTTTAGATGATTTTGGGGACTTTCATACAAAGTCCCTATTTTTGGTATTTAATTTCTGGGAGGCAGAAAACCTCCTTTTTCTTGTCTTTAATGTTTCAGGAGCTACAGGACTCAAATAATAAAAGGAAAAATACTGCGTCAGTTTTTCATCGGGAGAAAGGCAGAGGGAAGAAGACCGAAGAGAGGAGAGCCACGAGGGCCAAATGGGGGTGGCCCACGCGGCCCATGTACCTGGCCGCGTGGGACCACCCAAACTGGCCTCGGGCACCTCCTCGCCTGGGGCTTTTTAGCAACGCCTTCGTCTCGCCCGAAAAGTAACGCCCTAATTTTTCCAAGTCCATCCGAGGTCGCGGCGGCGGCGAAACTCCTGATCCCTTCCGAGGGGGGTCAGATCCTGCTGCTCCGGAACTCCGGAGAAGGGGGAAATCATCGTCATCGTCATCACCTCTCCTCCTTGGCGTGGGAGGAGGCCTCTACATCATCACCCCCATCAAGACCAGCACCATCACCATCATCATCACCGTGATCCACTCCGTTCCCCTCGCAGTTTGAGAGTTGCTATACCCTAGATACTTGTCTTGTGCTACTATTCATGTTTGTGATTGAGTACTTGTCATTATTTGGTGGTGAAGTTATAATTTCAGATTGTGTTGTACCACTTATGCCACTGATTATGATCATGTTCGCACGTTGTGAGTAGTTCCCGTATGTTCCTGAGGGCATAGGATGAATTGGCATTGATTTATATATGACATGTGTTGGTATTTTGTCAAGAGTTTATCTTTTATGTGATTCTATGATGGTGTTGTGCGAACGTCGACTGCACAACACTTCACCTTTATGGGCTCATAGGAGAACACCGTAGTGTAATGAATTGATGGAGACTTGGGAGGACACGTAAACCTGAGACCGAGTCATGAAGTTATATTATGAGGGTATTAGTATCGGGGACCTTAGAGTGTAATGCTATGGTGGGACTTTAGGTCTTAATAATTCTTGTGCAGTCATTTGCTTGGCCACATGATCCATCATAAGGGGTTGTAGTTTATTTATTTAGCTATACCTAATTATGGCTCCGTCCAAAGAGGATTAAAACTTGACAAGATATTCAACGTGTTGTTTAATAAATCTCTATGCCTAGCATCATCCATGCCGCCCTCGGGAACGTTTGCCACATATAAGTTACACATCACTTGAGCTTGTCCTTTGCCACATAAGAGGATTGGGCTTTCTCTCTTTGAGAGCTTTCACTTGCTACTATCTGTTATCTGCTTGCAATTATACAACTGAAAATACCAAAAACACTGCATCTTTTATTGTTTTATTTATCAATCTTACTAACCAATACCTTCAGCTCCTCGTGGGTTCGACAACCTTTTCTAATTGAAAGGTACTACAATTGATCTCCTGCACTTGGGAGCCATCAAGATACTTTTCTGGCGCCGTTGCCGGGGAGCGTAGCGCTATTGGTAAGAAGTTTGGTAAGGAAACTTGAAAGCTGTTTATCTCATTGTTACTATGGCATTTATGAATCGTGCCTCGCTGCATCTTGCTCTATATGAAAGTGCTTATGCCACTACTGCAAAGGTGGTTGAAACTGCTGTGCCTGAGATACCTAAAGTGGGATATAAATTCCCATGGGTCATGTTAAAAGAGTTATGAAAAATCCATTTACAGGAGATGGAACTAAGTCGGCACGCGAGCACATGGAAATAATTGAGGACATATGTGGCTTATTCAGACTACCTGGTATTTCAGAGGATCAGGTAAAAAGGAAGCTATTGTATTTGTCTTTATCTGGTAATGCTCGTGATTGGTACAGGTCTTTGGATGAAGAGGTCCAGAATGAATGGAGTATCTTGAGGAAGGTTTTCTTTCTTAAATATTTTACTCCTAAAGAAGCTTATGATAACCGCTGCTATATATTCAATTTCTGGCCACATCTGGGAGAGAGTATTACTCAAGCTTGGGGGAGGTTAAAGGAACTCCTTCGCAAGAATCCATGTCATGATCTTACAAGGAAACTTATATTGATAAACTTTTATGTGAGACTACCTATGAAGCACAAGGAGATTCTGGATAATTCATCTGGTGGAAGTTTTACTAATAACACTGAAGAAGAAGCATGGAATTTATTGGAGACTATTTCTGAAAATACTAGCCACTGGGATCTTGATAAAGGTAATGAGCCATATTTTGATTATGAATATTCATGTGTAGAGAATTTCTCTACTTCTATTCTGTTTAAAAATCTGAGTGATACTTTTGGTCTTGATCCTTATGTTATAATTGAAATAGCTAAAGGTTTTGCTGATCATATCTGTGTTCCAAAAAGTGGATTTGAAGTTTATGTTGAACCTGTTAAACAATCTATTGTTGTTCCTAAAGTTATTAAACAGGTTGAACCAATGTCATCTGTGACAATTGAGGAGTATGTTGAACCACCTCCATTTCCAAACCAAGTTAAGGAGAATTTACTTAAAGCTGTTACTAACAAGAGTAACAAAAGATGTTCTCAGCCTTATGAACAGGTGGAAGTCAACACTCAAATTTCTGTTATCAAGCAACTAAATGAAGAAGACCCAGTGGATGTTTATCTATGTGAAGATGCTACCAAAGTCATCAAAGGTAATTCGGCCAAAGTTGGGAAACCTGTTATATCATGCTCTATTGGGACTTCAAGTTATCATGGTCTATGTGATATTGGAGCAAGTATTAGTGTCATTCCATATTCTCTTTATCTTGAGATCAAGCCTGATATTGATCCCATTGTTATGGAAGAGACAGGTATGACAATTCAACTTGCTAATAAAGATTATATTAGTCCATTTGGAATTGTTAGAGATGTTGAAGTATTGATTGGCAAAATAAAATACCCTGCTGATTTTATTGTGCTTGGTTGTCCTCAAGATTCATTTTGTCCTATCATTTTTGGTAGACCTTTCTTACATACTGTTGGTGCTGAAATTAATTTGCCTAAAGAGAAAGTGTTTATTAAATGTGCTGGTGAGAAACTTGAATTTAACTTTTCCAAATTTGCTGATAAACATGTTGAGAAAGAGCCAATTCCTAATAATTTAATTGAAACTCTTGCTCATATAGCTGTAGCTTCAACTGATGTTGTAGAACGTTATATGCTTAATCAAGATGAACCATTTAATGATGAGGAAAAAGAGGCTTTGGAACAAATATTATGGCAACAACCACCACAATTACAATTGCATATCCCACCTGATAATTTAGGAGTGCTACCACCACCTAAAGGGGATCCTAGTTTTGAATTGAAACCTTTGCCTGCAAATCTGAAATATGCATATTTGGATGAGAAGAGCATATATCCTGTCATTATTAGTGCTAACCTTTCAGCTGAAGAGGAAGAGAAATTACTTGATGTGCTAAAAGCTCACCGACCAGCCATTGGATACTCTCTTGATGATCTTAAAGGTATAAGCCCGCTCTATGTATGCATAAAATTAATTGGAGGAAGATGCAAAACCTGTTGTTGATTTTCAACGCCGCCTCCATCCAAAAATGAAAGAAGTGGTAAGGAAAGAGGTAATAAGACTTATTGAAGCTGGTATCATTTATCCTATAGCTGACAGTAAGTGGGTTAGTCCTGTTCATTGTGTTCCTAAAAAGGGTGGAATGACTGTTGTTCCAAATGAAAAGGATGAACTTGTGGCTCAACGTACTGTAGTTGGTTATAGGATGGTTATTGATTTCAGAAAATTGAATAAAGCAACTCGAAAAGATCATTATCCATTGCCATTTATTGATCAAATGCTAGAAAGGTTGTCTAAACACTCTCACTTTTGCTATCTAGATGGTTATTCAGGTTTCTCAAATTCCTGTCCATAAGGATGATCAAGAAAAGACCACTTTTACTTGCCCATATGGTACTTTTGCTTACAGGAGAATGCCATTCGGTTTATGTAATGCTCCTGCTACTTTTCAAAGATGCATGAATGCTATATTTGCTGATTATATTGAAAAGATAATGGAGGTTTTTATGGATGATTTTTCTGTGTATGGTACTTCCTTCGATAATTGCTTGTTCAACCTTAACAAAGTTTTACAGCGTTGTGAAGACCAACACTTGGTTCTTAATTGGGAGAAGTGTCACTTCATGGTTACTGAGGTATAGTTCTTGGGCATAAGATTTCTGGAGAAGGAATAGAAGTTGATCCAGCAAAGATTGAAGCTATTGAAAAACTACCATATCCAAGGGACCTCAAAGGTATAAGAAGTTTTCTTGGGCATGCAGGTTTTTACCGTAGGTTCATTAAGGATTTCTCCAAAATATCAAAACCTCTAACCAATCTTCTGCAAAAGGATGTTCCTTTCTCTTTTAATGATGATTGCATTGAGTCCTTTAATATTTTGAAGAATGCTTTAATCACTGCTCCCATTATTCAACCTCCTGATTGGAACTTGCCTTTTGAAATTATGTGTGATGCTAGTGATTATGCAGTTGGGGCTGTTTTGGGCCAACGTGTTGATAAGAAACTGAATGTTATTTATTATGCTAGTAGAACACTTGATGCTGCTCAAAGAATTATGCTACAACTGAGAAAGAATTTTTAGCAGTACTGTTTGCTTGTGACAAGTTTAGACCTTATATTACTGATTCAAAAGTCACAATACATACTGATCATTCTGCTATTAAATACTTGATGAATAAGAAAGATGCTAAGCCTAGACTAATAAGATGGGTACTTCTATTGCAAGAATTTGATTTACACATTGTTGATAGGAAAGGGGAGGATAATCAAGTTGCTGATCATCTCTCTAGGATGGAAAGCATACCTGATGATCCTATTCCTATTAATGATAGCTTTGTTAATGAACAACTTGCAATTGTTAATGTTTCTAGTGCTAAAGTTGCATCTCCTTGGTTTGCCAACTATGCAAATTTTATTGTTGGTAAAGTTTTGCCTCCACACTTCACTCTCAACAAAGAAAGAAATTCTTTTATGATCTTAGACATTATTTTTGGGATGATCCTTTCCTCTATAAGAAAAGTGTGGATGGTATTATTAGACGTTGTGTACCTGAGCATGAACAACAGGCTATTATAAGAGATTGTCATGACAGTCCCTATGGAGGGCATCATGCAGGAGATCGCACAGGAGCAAAGGTATTACAATCTGGTTTCTATTGGCCTACTTTATTTAAGGACTGTGCTGAATATGTTAAATCTTGTGATAAATGTCAAAGAGTAGGAAACATTGGTAGGAGGAATGAAATGCCTATGAATTATTCATTGCCACTTGAACCATTTGATGTGTGGGGTTTTGACTTTATGGGTCCTTTCCCAGAATCAAAGACAAAGCATACTCACATTTTGGTTGCAGTTGACTATGTTACAAAGTGGGTGGAAGCAATTCCAACCAAAAGTGCAGATCATGCCACAGCAATGAAGATGCTCAAGGACATCATTTTCCCCAGGTTTGGTGTTCCTAGGTTCTTAATTACTGATGGTGGTTCTCATTTCTTGCATGGTGTTCTTAGAAAAACTTTGGCAAAATATGATGTTAACCATAGAATTGCATCTCCTTATCATCCTCAAACAAGTGGGCAAGTTGAATTAAGCAATAGGGAAATTAAACTCATTTTGGAAAAGACAGTGAATAAGTCTAGATCTGATTGGCCAATTAAGATTAATGATGCTTTGTGGGCTTATAGAACTGCTTTTAAAAATCCTATGGGAATGTCTCCTTATAAAATGGTTTATGGAAAAGCTTGTCACTTACCTGTTGAACTAGAACATAAAGCTAGATGGGCTATTAAACAACTGAACTTTGATTTTAAAACTGCGGGAGAAAAGAGAATTCTTGACCTAAACCTACTTGACGAATGGAGAAATGAAGCTTATGAAAGTGCCAGGATGTTTAAAGAAAAAGTTAAGATTTGGCATGACAAGAAAATTAAGAAAAAGGAATTCAAAGTAGGTGATCAAGTTTTATTGTACAACTCTCGTTTCAAGTTTTCTGCAGGGAAGCTAGCTTCAAAGTGGCAGGGACCATTAGTGATACAGGAGGTGTACCGTTCAGGAGCTATCCGTCTTCACGGTGACATGAAAGGTAAACCTCATGTAGTCAATGGACAACGCCTTTGTAGCGCCCCGACCCGACTGCTATACAGTGATACTGTGTCTCCGGTTATCCAATACCACCAGACACACTATCAAAGCATAATAGAGAGATCAAGACTTGTGGAACAACTGGCACATCACAGACTCTACGACACAAATCATATAGTTCAACTCTTATAATAGAGAAAGATAGCAAATGACAACCAGAGGTCACTGACCCAACATTACAACATGCGGAAGCGAATTAAGTTGTTCTAAACAACAAGAACCAACATATGGCCTAAGAGGCCTACAGATAAACATCACAGCGCCAGCTGTTCCAGGATGTCCCAAGCTGCCACCTGGGAACCCCAGACTACTCGTCGACGTCCACAAAGAACCCACCTTCGAGGTCGGTGAAGTCCTCCTCTGAAACAAAACAAACGACGTTGAGTTCCACGAACTCGCAAGATTATATATAGAGCTTTAGCTCGATGAGGCTTTCAAAGTTTTATGGCTGTTTTGCATAAAGCTGGTTTTATTTCTGAAAAACATAACTCAAAGGCATCGACTAATCAGAATATTTTCAAAAGAGGTAAGGAGTAACTCTTTCTTTCATCACCTTACTCATCATCAACCATCATCAACCATTGTACCTGTTCATCAAAGGCACCTCCCCGAATCACCCTCGAGGAAGCTCACCTTGCAATCTTGGAGTGGCACCTTTAGTACCCAGTTTTTAATCATTCCGTTAAAGTTATTCTATGATCTTATCATCCTTTCCCAAGTTGTCCGTAACCGTGGACACGGCTTTTCGAAAAGATTTAACCCTGCAGGGGTGCACTGTGTTTACCTTTGGTACCGCCCGGCTCATTGCCTACACGTAGCTCTCTTCCGGGGAAAGCCGGCTGAGTGGGAACGGTTACAACCTTTACCTCTCTTGAGACTAACCCAGGATCATCAGTGGCGGTAGGACAAGAGGTACCTCCAGCACCCTGTCCCGCGGCCACTTATTTTCCTGACACCACCATCCTCATCTCAGTCTTGGCCACCATCCTCAACGCACGCGCAAATGGAAAGCCAAACTAGAGGACCCTCGGCTAGTCCGCCACAAGTTAGTCGGTCGACGAGGGCTCCATATACCCCACCGAAAGGAAGCGCGCTCATTCTTGGTTCAAGAGGTAAAGAACTCGCACCTAGGCGGCGAGAGTGAGACAAAACACCACCATACCAAAGTGGCCTCTCATCCCCACCTTTAAGCATCTTATTACCTGTCACCACAAATTCTCCACCATCATCTGTACATCTCATCACCTGTTTCCAACCATGAAACGTCCACCGGACTGCTAAGCATTTTAACTAAGCATGGCTAAGCATCAACACTGCATAGTTAATTATTTCAGGCCAACAGTACAATCCTATGGATAATAGGAGGGGAAACAGGTAATTGGCATCGGAATCTTAATGCAACTATAGGATACTCTAATCCAAGCAAATTGACATTGGAACCGCATGCAATATTATAGTGGAGAAAATATTTGCGGAAAATAGGATAAGATATGCTCAGAGGGGGGATTACGCTTGCCTTGATCAACGTGCTGGTAGTACGGGTCTTCGGGGTACTGTGGAGTAACCCCGGCTGCTTGATCTATCGAACACAACAACGGAAGAACAAATCAAACACCACACATATGCTTAACAGATGCAATGCCCAAACATATGATGATATGACATTTTGAAGGCATTGGAAATATTATCGCAAGTTCTACCAATTCACTTGGGGTGCGAGAAATAATTATTCCCCAAAAGAGAAATATTGATCTACCTTGCTTTTAATGTTTTCCTGTGCTCGAAAATGAGGTAAACATGCATGAAATGATGTCACTAGTTAGTCCATAAATTATGATCATTTTGGTATAACACACCATTTTTATGTTGCACCGATTAAAAGTTATTACTTTTATAACTTATCAATTTGGAGACGTCCTTTTAATTATTTTAAATCCTCTTTTAATCATGTCCTGGTTATAATTTGAATCCAACACAAAACAACTATTTAAAACCAAATTAGAAGAAGGAATAGATTTTGTAAACAGGACAAACTTTGGTACTGTACTAACTCGGAATTTCCGATTTATTTTTAATTCGGAATATCCGATTCGAACCAAACTCCTCAGAAACGGCTAAGGACCGAGAGAAAATCAGTACTGGCCTAACTCGGAATTTCCGATGCTTGCAAAGATCGGAAAATCCGATGCTACAAAGAGGTGAGAAAATTGGCTAAGGACCTAATCCATTTCTGTACTGGATAAACTCGGATATTCCGATTCGTTCTGCAATCGGATTATCCGACGACGACGACGACGACGTCATGGCGACACGACGGCTACTCTCAGCGAACTCGAGCTGTGGAACTCGAGCGACGAAACGGAGGGGAGAGGAAGGTGGGCGTGCTCACCAGGAACACGCAAGCGTGAGTGGGGAGGCCGGAGAGAGGTCGACGGCGCAGGAATCGTGCGCGGCGGCGCTCGAGCGGCAGCGGCGGAGTACCGGACGGCGACGGCGATTTAGGCCAGCCCGGCTCGATTCCTCCGGTGGGAGGAAGAACACGACACGGCGGAGCTGCAGGTGGTGCTGGATTCTCGCGGGGAAGCTTCAATCAGCGGCGAGACGGCGGAGGAGCCCGGCGTCCATGGCGGCTAGGTCGCGGGCGCAGAGGTGGGGAACGGGAGCAGGGGAGAAGAGCGAGGGGGAGCAGGTGAGGTGGGGGCATCGTGGAGGGTCTCCCTTGCAGAGGAGGGGCAGAGGGAAGGGGGCCCAGGCGCGGCGTGCAGCGTGGGCGCGGCCTGGGAGCACGGCGGCATGGCGCCAGTGGCGTGGAGAGAGACGACGCGATTTTCCAGAAAACCCCGTGGAAGTTTTGATTCCATCACAACCAGGTCCTTTTCCCTTTTAAACTTATAAAACCTTTTGAAACCAGCAGCTTCCGTGATTTAATTTAGGCACCAAAACATTTTCAAAAAATTATGAAATAATTTGGGTGGCCTTTTTATACCATGAGGAAGCTCCACAAAATTTGGCGCCTCCAAATAAAACGTTTTGAACTCCTTTTGTTTAGAAAGGTGGATAGGGCATTTTTGCTAAATTCAAAAGTGTTGCTCCTTTAACAATTTGGAGCAAGTGCAAAAATATTGTTTTGGAGCTCTTGGAACTTCCTTGACAAATAGGAGATGTCGAAGTAATTTTAGTTTGCAAGATTGAGTGCCTTCATTGTTTTAAATTGGTTGAATCAAAATTTAGCATTTTGTTTGAAGTGGTGCCAAACCACAACAATTCCCTAGCAACACCCACAATTCCCTAGCAACAACAACAATTCCCTAGCACAATTCCCTAGCAACAACAACATGATGCATGATGCCATGATGCAATGAACACAAAAGTGGAAAATTTACACCGGTTTTTAGGTTCTCAAACTTCGGGCTGTTACAGCCTTAAACCTTATATTGCAGGAAAGAGCTTCATCGGAAGGGTGGAGGAGTTGAATTTACAAACACCGGAAGAGGAAATTGAGAGAAACCGTGCAGTTCCAGAAACCCTAAATCAATAGAAGGTAACTTTTGTGTTGGAAAGTTTCTCAGAATTGCATAAAATTTTACGGAGGTCAATTTTTATGGAAATCATCGTATGGGACAAGAAAACTGGACGAAACGGAGACCCGAGGGAGAAAAGAGAGGGGCCCACATGGCCCAAGTACCTGGCCGCGTGGGGCTATCCCTTTTCCACCTCAGAGTCCTTTTTCGTCTCGTTTTCGATCCCGACGCTTCGTCTTAACCTAAAAACCCTCAATATATACCCCTCTCTGCCGATCTGATCTCGCACCGAGCGTTCTCGAGCGATCTTTGTTTCTGTTGTTTCTGCCTGTCAGGTTTTAGCCATGTCTTGCTCCGGATCTAACCAAGAGGGGGAGAGCTCTCCCAAGGAGGGTGTTGTGAACCGCTACCTCAACTCCGTGATGACACCACCGAAGACCGTGTGCTTCAAAGAGGGCGTGATGCTCGTGGAGGAGGTGAAGGCTCCCAAGGCCACCGGCACGGTAGAGGCAAGGCTGGATGAGTTGGAGGACAACACCTTCAGGTATGGCACTGTGGTTTATCGCAGCCTTGATGCTCACCACTTCATGAACCTGGAGCTGGAGAAGAAGGTTGAAGAGTACAAGAAAAGGCTTGAAGATCTGGAAGATAGATACAAGGACGTCATCGACAAGCGAGAAAAGTTCCAATGCTTCATGTGGGATTTGGAGAACCAGAACTGTGAATATGAAGAACGCTTCAAGAAGATTGCAGCAGCTGCCACCCTCAGGTATAATGATCCACCTACATCTTTCCGTGATGGAAAGCCCTTTCCATGGAAGATGGCTGAGTGGGAGAAAGAATATGAGAAGGAGGAAGCTGCAGCAAAGAAAGACCTTGCAAAACATCAAGCTTGGGGGAGTTCCACCTAGTCTTTATCTCCACTAGTTTATCATATCTATCTAGTCATGGTGTGTTTTGCTTTTATCGATTAGTTATCAATATCTCTTAGGCGTGTGTGATCTCATGGAGCATTATCATGTATCCCTATCTTATGGTTTATCAATGAATATTAAAGTATGGTGTCATTCATGATTCTCTTGTTTGGGGATTTATGGGTAACACTCATGCAAATGAGCGTGGCATATTTAGAATTTCAATCACATCTTGCCTTGAAATTAATTAACTTGAGTATGTTGGACAATTATAGAATTATCTCAATATAGAAGAAGTAAAAATACTTGTGAATCAATAGTTTGAGGTTAAGATATAGTCTTGTAGGATAAGAAGTTGAGAAGACTTAATGAAAAGGATATAAAACAGTCTTGTTACAACCTAGTATCTTTTGAGCAAATTAATGATCATGGATATTTCAATACTTATGCTCTTGAATGTGAATGAAAGGACGGCACCTGAAATTTCAGCTAGCCATGGAAAGTGTAAGAAAAGGGTTGTGTAGAGCATGGGAACTTGATTGAGATATCCATGACTAAAGTTTGCACTAGTTACTAGTCAAGCAAGAGTGATAACAATTTTTATATCTATCTGTCTTTTCATTTGTCTTCTTTTGAACTTGTTATCCAATGAGAGTTTATCTTGTCTTTGAATTTCAGCAAAGTATAAAAGATTATAATGCTTGCCATGAAGAGCAAAAGCATGTGAAAAACAATATGATTCGATTGTCCAACATACAATGGTTATTTGCTTTCAAAAGTAAGGGTGATTGCTAGAGTTCTACTTATGTTGCCCTCATATGTATGAGTTTTAGATCATTAATCTTATCTTGCAATTGAATATGATGATGATACAATGCCCGTATTTATTTATCAACCATAAGTCCATTGATGCATGTAATGATCTATGTCCTTACTTACTCGAGGACGAGTAAAGGTTTAAGCTTGGGGGAGTTGATACGTGCATTTTATATCATCATTTATATAACTTTTAGTATCATACTAGAATGTTATTTGCATGATTATATGATTGTTTCTACATGTTTTAGATGATTTTGGGGACTTTCATACAAAGTCCCTATTTTTGGTATTTAATTTCTGGGAGGCAGAAAACCTCCTTTTTCTTGTCTTTAATGTTTCAGGAGCTACAGGACCTCAAATAATAAAAGGAAAAATACTGCGTCAGTTTTTCATCGGGAGAAAGGCAGAGGGAAGAAGACCGAAGAGAGGAGAGCCACGAGGGCCAAATGGGGGTGGCCCACGCGGCCCATGTACCTGGCCGCGTGGGACCAGCCCAAACTGGCCTCGGGCACCTCCTCGCCTGGGGCTTTTTAGCAACGCCTTCGTCTCGCCCGAAAAGTAACGCCCTAATTTTTCCAAGTCCATTCGAGGTCGCGGCGGCGGCGAAACTCCTGATCCCTTCCGAGGGGGGTCAGATCCTGCTGCTCCGGAACTCCGGAGAAGGGGGAAATCATCGTCATCGTCATCACCTCTCCTCCTTGGCGTGGGAGGAGGCCTCTACATCATCACCCCCATCAAGACCAGCACCATCACCATCATCATCACCGTGATCCACTCCGTTCCCCTCGCAGTTTGAGAGTTGCTATACCCTAGATACTTGTCTTGTGCTACTATTCATGTTTGTGATTGAGTACTTGTCATTATTTGGTGGTGAAGTTATAATTTCAGATTGTGTTGTACCACTTATGCCACTGATTATGATCATGTTCGCACGTTGTGAGTAGTTCCCGTATGTTCCTGAGGGCATAGGATGAATTGGCATTGATTTATATATGACATGTGTTGGTATTTTGTCAAGAGTTTATCTTTTTATGTGATTCTATGATGGTGTTGTGCGAACGTCGACTGCACAACACTTCACCTTTATGGGCTCATAGGAGAACACCGTAGTGTAATGAATTGATGGAGACTTGGGAGGACACGTAAACCTGAGACCGAGTCATGAAGTTATATTATGAGGGTATTAGTATCGGGGACCTTAGAGTATAATGCTATGGTGGGACTTTAGGTCTTAATAATTCTTGTGCAGTCATTTGCTTGGCCACATGATTCATCATAAGGGGTTGTAGTTTATTTATTTATCTATACCTAATTATGGCTCCGTCCAAAGAGGATTAAAACTTGACAAGATATTCAACGTTTTGTTTAATAAATCTTTATGCCTAGCATCAGCCATGTCGCCCTCGGGAACGTTTGCCACATATAAGTTACACATCACTTGAGCTTGTCCTTTTGCCACATAAGAGGATTGGGCTTTCTCTCTTTGAGAGCTTTCACTTGCTACTATCTGTTATCTGCTTGCAATTAAACAACTGAAAATACCAAAAACACCTGCATCTTTTATTGTTTTATTTATCAATCTTACTAACCAATACCTTCAGCTCCTCGTGGGTTCGACAACCTTTTCTAATTGAAAGGTACTACAATTGATCTCCTGCACTTGGGAGCCATCAACGCGTCGCCGCACTGGCTGTCTTTGTCGGGCTCCGGCGTCACGGCGAGGAGCAGGTCACTGTCGGGATCGGGATTCTCCACATCCGCCATGTGTATTATGTGTATCGAACTATCGATCTATGGACTACACACCGCGCGTGCATATATGTTTCCGAGGCTAGCTGAAACCTAACCAAGTACTAGGGGATTAAGCGCGGGCTCCGCCGCGCCCGTGGGGTAAAATTTTGAATTATTAAAATTGTAAAGTTGTTAAAATTCAAAAAATGTCTAGGATGAGAAGTTGCTTAAATTTTAGAAATGGTCAAATTTAGAAGCTATTCATATTTGAATTGTTTTCACGTTTGTTAAATACTTCGATTTTGTAGTTATGATCTATCATCTAAATGGTTTTCAGATTTAAATTGAGTGGAAGTCGACAAAAAGTTTGTATTTGGGAACCGTTCGAATCTCAAACATTGGTGAAGTTGGGAATTTTTTCATATTTGAATCATGTTTACGTTTTCGTAAGTGTTCACATTTGAAAGACATTGGATTTTTCTGCGTTTATTACATGCTCGGATTTGTAATGCATTTAATATCTTGAAATGTGTGAATTTGAAATTTGATCATATGCCGTGAATAGGCAACTTTTATTTTTGTGGTCATGCTTGATACGTCTCCAACGTATCTATAATTTTTGATGTTCCATGCTTGTTTTATATCAATTGCCACATGTTTTGTATACACTTTATATCATTTTTATACATTTTTGGGACTAACCTATTAACAAGATGCCGAAGTGCCAGTTCCTGTTTTCTGCTGTTTTTGTATTCCAGAAAAGCTATTCTGGAAATATTCTCAGAATTGGACGAAAATTTACGGAGGCCCCTATTTTACCAGAAGACTCCATGGGCCAGAAGGACAAGTCCGGGGGAGGCCCGAGGGCCCCACACCACCTGGGTGCGGCCAGGAATCTCCAGGCGCCCTAGGGTGGTGTCGCCTCCTTGTGCACCGCCTCGCGACGCCCTTTGGACTATATATTGCCCTTGACCTAAAACTCATGGAACAATTGACGAAACTCCCGAATACATCTCCGTGCTCCGCCGCCACGAAACTTCGTTTCGGGGGTCAGAAGGTCCTGTTCCGGCACCCTGCCGGGACGGGGATTGACCCCCGGAGCCATCTCCATCGACCACGCCGCTTCCACTTCGACTCCATGATGGTTTGTGAGTAGTTCCCCCATGGACTACGGGTTCTAGCTGTAGCTAGTTGGTACTCTCTCTCCCATGTACTTCAATACAATGATCTCATGAGCTGCCTTACATGATTGAGATCCATATGATGTAATCGGTGTTGTGTTTGTTGGGATCCGATGAATATTGAATACTATGTCAAGTTGATTATCAATCTATCTTATATGTTATTTAAGATCTTGCATGCTCTCCGGTACTTGTGGTTGCCTTGATCAAGTAGTTGCCTGTATCTCCAAGAGAGAGTATTTATGCTAGATAGTGGGTTCATGCCTCCATTTAACCTGGACAGTGACAAAAGTTCTAAGGTTGCGGATGTGCTGTTGCCACTAGGGATAACCTAACAATGCTATGTCCACGGTCATATGTATTTGTTTACATTACGCACTTTACTTAATGCAATTATCCGTTGCTTGCAACTTAATACCAACGGGGAACTCGGATGACAACCCGGCGGTGGATTATTAGTCATAGACGCTGTTGGATAACGGTCTATGTATTTGTCGTAATGCCCAATTAAATATCATAGTAGTCATCATGTCATATATATGCATTGTCATGCGCTCAATATTCTGTCAATTGCCCAACTGTAATTTGTTCACCCAACACTTGTTATTGGAGAGTTACCACTAGTGTAGATAGCTGGGAACCCCGGTCCATCTGTCATCATCATTGCTTTTCCGTCAACTCCACGCAAGCAACTATTTTCTGGTGCCATTGTCTCTGTGCTACTGTTACTATTGCTCTCATATTACTGCTGCTTTCACATCACGTTGTTACTAGTGCTTTTCAGGTGCAGCTGAATTGACAACTCCGCTGTTAAGGCTTATAAGTATTCTTTGTCTCCCCTTGTGTCGAATCAATAAATTTGGGTTTTACTTCCCTCGAAGACTGTTGCGATCCCCTATACTTGTGGGTTATCAAGACTATTTTCTGGCGCCGTTGCCGGGGAGCATAGCTCTACTCATAAGTTCACCTGGGGAGTACTCTCCACCTCTCTCTCTGTTTTTATTTTATTTTGTTTTGTCTAGTTTACTTTTGTCTAGTTTTATTTTGCTTAGTTTATTTCTTTTAGTTGTGTTTTGTTTAGTTTACTTTTGTTTAGTTTATTTTTGTCTAGTTTTATTTTTCTTATATACCCGAAAATCCATAAAAATTTAAAAACCGAAAATCTAAAAAAACTGTTGCTATGGAAGAACATGCTAGAACCTCTATGTTTATGGAAGCTAAAGAATTATATATAAAGTATAGAGAATCAAGAGAGGGTAAAATCATGAGAGGCATGTTAAAAAAGTTAAATCAAATTGCTGAAATTTTGCTGGAACGCCATGATATAAATTGTTGCTCTGAACAAGATACTAAACATCTTAAATTCCAATGTGGCTTTAGTGAAGAAGTTTTAATTATGAACTATCATTGGAATAACTATATTCATTTGGAGCTGAACAAGTAGAACAATTTGTTACTTAGGGAGCTTCTGAAATAGATCCTTCATGGCTAAAAATTATGAAACCTGTGTTGCTTGTAATAAACTTAAAGAAACGGTCTCTTTTATTCTTGATTATTGCCTAGAAAATTTCAGCAATAATTGTTATATCATTGATTATAAAGAGAGACTCATTAATGCACAAGAATGCACTCACAATTTGCAGGAACCTGTAGAAGAAGAAACTACTGCTGAAGCTGAAAGCTCATTGGATGAAAAAGAGGAGGAGAGTGATGAACAAAAGGAGGAAGAATGGAGTAGCTACCCATGCCTACCTTCTAATGAGAGTAACTCTTTATCTCTTACACTATTTGATTGCCCTCCATGCTTACCAAAGGAGGATGAATGTTATGTTCCTGTGGATTCTCTTGAAATATTCCCTATGAGTAAAACTTGTGGAAATGATTATGCTACTGATATTTATGATAATCCATGCTATTTTGATAAATCTTATGATAATCCTTTATTTGTGCCTGATATCGAAATGCATGGTAATAAAGAGTTTGCTTAGAAAATGTTTATGATAAAGCTCTAGATGATGGTCCTATATTGGTTGATAATATTAATTGTACTACTAATGAAAATGGGATTGGAGAGGTCTTGACTTTATCTAGATGGAGTCCCATACCTCTTGAGAATGATCAATCATCTTATTATAAAATTGTTAAAAGTGGGTTTGAAAGTTTTAATCCCACTATTTTTGAGCTTGATAAGAATTATGTGTTTGTAGATCATGAAAAGCATGCTTTATGTGATAGTTATATTGTTGAGTTTGTTCATGATGCTACTGAAAATTATTATGAGAGAGGAAAATATGGTTGTAGAAATTTTCATGGTACTAAAGCACCTCTCTATATGCTGAAAGTTCTGAAGTTACTCTTGTTTTATCTTCCTATGCTTGTCACTTTGTTCTTCATGAATTTATTTGTGTACAAGATTCCTATGCATAGGAAGTGGGTTAGACTTAAATGTGTTTCGAATTTGCTTCTTGATGCTCCTTTTGCTTCATTTTCTATTTTTATGTGAGCATCTTTAAAACTATCAAGCCTAGCTAAAAGGCATTAAAGAAAAGCGCTTATGGGAGGCAACCCATTTTATTTTTCTGCAATTTTTCTTTTATTGAGTCAAGGAGGTTGTTTACTTCTGTAGCAACTCCTTTGTATCTTTACTTTCTTGCATTGTTGTGCCAAGAGTAGCTCTAATGATAAGATGATGCTAATTTTGATTGCTGCGCAGAACAGATTTTGCTGTTCACTGTACGAAATTCCTAAAATCACCAGATTGTGAATTAAATCTGAAATTTTTGTGCGTAATCCTGATATATGTATGCATCTTTCGTTAGTTCAACGTTTTTCGATTTGAGTCCCGTAAGTGCCTCGAAAAAATTCATCTTTACTGGCTGTTCTGTTTTGACAGATTCTGTCTCTGTTTTTTGCATTGTCTCTTGTGGGCTTTAAGCAAGGTTCTCTAGACGTGGAGGGCTGTAGCTAATGTTTTATTGAGTTCTTGCAATGTGTCACAACAGAACCAGTGGATTAAAGTTTTTGAGTACTAACCCCTCTAATGAGAATTACGTTGAGTTTGGTGTGGCGGAAGTTTTCAAGGGTCAAGAGGGAAGAGTGATATAATAGGATGAAGAAGAGTGAAGAGCTCAAGCTTGGGGAGGCTCCCATGGATCTCCCCAGCATATTTCAAGAAGACTCAAGCGTCTAAGCTTGGGGATGCCCAAGGCATCCCCTTCTTCATCGGCAAAATTATCAGGTCATCTCTAGTGAAACTATATTTTAATTCTTTCACATCATATGTGCTTTTCTTGGAGCGTCTGTGTGCTTTTATTTTCAGTATTGCACTTTTATTTTCAATAAAGCTTGACTGGACCCTAGCATTCTTGATTGGGAGAGAGACACGCTCCGCTTTTTCATGAGAATACTCCTATTCTTCACTTATATTTGTTGAGTATTCATATCTAGCGCTGTTCAGCTTTTAGCTCTTGTTTTCATGTATCTCTTGTCAGAGCTATTAGCTTTCTTTTGTAGAAAGTACTCTCTTGCTTCACTTATATTTGTTTGGAGAGTTGATTAAATAAATTGATTGGTGTTTGGTTGGTTCAGAAAATGTTGCATGTGGTAATTGGTATAAGGAAAAACTTGCTTAATCTTGTAGATCACTAATGGATAACTTGATGCTTGTCAATTGTTTTGAGTTAACAAGTAGATCATGATTAAATTGTGCATCACATGAGTTAAGCCTATTAGTGAAGAACTACCGTAAAGCTTGTTGAAAATTTGGTTTGCATCGGTGGTATCTCTAAGGTCTAGATATTTTCTAATAACAGGGTTTGGTTAACAAGGAAGACGGTATGAAGTCTTATAACGTTTGCAATATGTTTGTCATATAAAACTTGGTGTACGGGTTGATATTCTTGTTTGCTTACATAACCTTGCTAGCCTAAACTCTGTACTGAGAGGGAATGCTTCTCGTGCATCCAAATCCTTGAGCCAAAATCCATGCCATTTGTGTCCACCATAACTACCTATATGTGGTATTTCCTTGCCACTCCAAGTAAATTTTTCATGTGCTACCTTTAAATTATTCAAAATGTTATTATTCCCTTTTTGTGTCAATGTTTACTAGCTCATGAGGAATTAGTGTGGTTATTCTTTATTCTATTTGTCGATGGACTTTTACACCTGGACTAGTGGCATATACATCCGCTTATCCAATAACTTGCAAAAAGAGCTGGCAACGGGGTGCCCAGTCCCAATTAATTACAACTTTAACCAATTAATTCTCTTCACACTTTTGCCCTGATTCATCAGTAAGCAATGACAAACAGTGAAATACCTGAATGTGTGTAAACCAAAGAGAAAGAGGGATGATCTGCCTTGCTGGTAGAAATAACGTCCTTCATGGGAGCCGCTCTTAAAAGTCCGTTTGACAGGTAGAATACTGTTCTCACCCGCTACCATTCGTTGACAATTAACAAACACCTCTCAAAAATAGATACTCCTCCATGGTATGTGATTGATGGAAGGCACCCGAGGATTCGGTTAGCCATGGCTTGTGTTAGCAAGGTTGGGAGGAGTATCAAATATTTTATGCAATCTCTATATGCTTTCAAAAACCTAAAAGCTCTAGCACATGACTTAATCCCTGCTTCCCTCTGCGAAGGGCCTTTCTTTTACTTTTATGTTGAGTCAGTTTTCCTATTCTTTCTGTCTTCCACAAGCAAACACTAGTGTCAACTTTGTTACAACATGCGTTATATGCACGTATTGGACTTGTTATACTACTTTGTGTTGACGATATCCATGAGATAAATATGTTGAAAGTTGAAGCAAATGCTGAAACTTAATTCTTCCTTTGTGTTGATTAAATACCTTTTATTAGAAACTATTGCTTTATGAGTTAACACTTATGCAAAACGTTTGATGCTTGTCTCGAAAGTACTATTCATGAAAACGTTTAGCTTGTGTGATTCATTGTTTACTCATTATCTATTTGGTAGCAAATTATAGACCATTGACTTGGATCACTTCATTCATTTACATGTGCCTTGCAATATTATATGATCAAGATTATGATGGTAGCATGTCACTCAAAAATTATTGTTTTATCGTTTACCTACTCGAGGACGAGTAGGAACTAAGCTTGGGGATGCTGATACGTCTCAAACGTATCTATAATTTTTGATGTTCCATGCTTGTTTTATATCAATTGCCATGTTTTGTATACACTTTATATCATTTTATACATTTTTGGGACTAACCTATTAACAAGATGCCACAGTGCCAGTTCCTGTTTTCTGCTGTTTTTGTATTCCAGAAAAGCTAGTCTGGAAATATTCTCGGAATTGGACGAAAATTTACGGAGGCCCCTATTTTACCAGAAGACTCCATGGGCCAGAAGGACAAGTCCGGGGGAGGCCCGAGGGCCCCACACTGGGCGCGGCCAGGAATCTCCGGCGCCCTAGGGTGGTGTCGCCTCCTGTGCACCGCCTCGCGACGCCCTTTGGACTATATATTGCCCTGACCTAAAACTCACGAACAATTGACGAAACTCCCGAATACATCTCCGTGCTCCGCCGCCACGAAACTTCGTTTCGGGGGTCAGAAGGTCCTGTTCCGGCACCCTGCCGGGACGGGGATTGACCCCCGGAGCCATCTCCATCGACCACGCCGCTTCCACTTCGACTCCATGATGGTTTGTGAGTAGTTCCCCCATGGACTACGGGTTCTAGCTGTAGCTAGTTGGTACTCTCTCTCCCATGTACTTCAATACAATGATCTCATGAGCTGCTTACATGATTGAGATCCATATGATGTAATCGGTGTTGTGTTTGTTGGGATCCGATGAATATTGAATACTATGTCAAGTTGATTATCAATCTATCTTATATGTTATTTAAGATCTTGCATGCTCTCCGGTACTTGTGGTTGCCTTGATCAAGTAGTTGCCTGTATCTCCAAGAGAGAGTATTTATGCTAGATAGTGGGTTCATGCCTCCATTTAACCTGGGACAGTGACAGAAAGTTCTAAGGTTGCGGATGTGCTGTTGCCACTAGGGATAACCTAACAATGCTATGTCCACGGTCATATGTATTTGTTTACATTACGCACTTTACTTAATGCAATTATCCGTTGCTTGCAACTTAATACCAACGGGGAACTCGGATGACAACCCGGCGGTGGATTATTAGTCATAGACGCTGTTGGATAACGGTCTATGTATCTTGTCGTAATGCCCAATTAAATATCATAGTAGTCATCATGTCATATATATGCATTGTCATGCGCTCAATATTCTGTCAATTGCCCAACTGTAATTTGTTCACCCAACACTTGTTATTGGAGAGTTACCACTAGTGTAGATAGCTGGGAACCCCGGTCCATCTGTCATCATCATTGCTTTTCCGTCAACTCCACGCAAGCAACTATTTTCTGGTGCCATTGTCTCTGTGCTACTGTTACTATTGCTCTCATATTACTGTGCTTTCACATCACCCTGTTACTAGTGCTTTTCCAGGTGCAGCTGAATTGACAACTCCGTGTTAAGGCTTATAAGTATTCTTTGTCTCCCCTTGTGTCGAATCAATAAATTTGGGTTTTACTTCCCTCGAAGACTGTTGCGATCCCCTATACTTGTGGGTTATCAATGCTGAATTTGGAATTTGATCATATGCCGTGAATAGGCAACGTTTATTTTTGTGGTCATGCCGATAGAATTCTCATATTTTTCCCGCTCGTGTGGCAATATTTAATTTTGAAAACGTCAGGATTTTAAAATTGCGCAGGTTTGGAAATTGAAACAAATGTTATATCATCGGAAATCTTCTACTTGCCTTCATTGTTGATGATCAAGTATTCCTCATTCCTTTGGTGTCGCCGAGTACCTTCTAGAACTCATATTTGTACTCTGGACGTATCATCGAGAACAACCAAAACACCCGAAAGAAATAGACAACAATTAATTCATGGCGTCAGACACATGAATGACATGCTATCTTAACTAATTTTGTTCAACTCTAGACGCATAGCCAAATTAAATGGGTTGTAAAACATACTCATGTTTTAAATTTAGGGTTTATTAGTGTTTGACTAATGGCATCAATGTAAATATTTCAAACATGTATGATTATGACATTAAAATAAAGATCTCATTTTTCTGAAATTTTTGATATATTGCACATGTTTTTCCGATTTATAATGAATAAGATATGATTTGTTAAAGTTTAAACAATTTTAATCCAATTAAGAGATAAAAAAAAAGAATTTAAGAAGGGCTGACGTCATAATGACGTCAGCAATGGAGCCGCCCTGCCGGCTGCCCACGGGCGCGCCGCCGCGCACGGGCGCGGCGCTCCGGCGAGCGCGCGCAAGCGCCGGTGGGCGCGTGAGATGCGCCTGGAGGCGGGCAACCTGTTGGTGGCGGCGCCGCCCCCTAATAGTCGTCGGGGCGGCGCCGGCGAAGCTCGAAAGCGGCGGCGGACGCGGCCACGGCGGCGCAGATCCCGGCGGCGGCGCGGCGTTCCGGCAGCCGGCGCTCGGGCAGAACGAAGAGGCGGCGACGGCGGAGGTCGCCAGCAGGACGGATTTGACCGGGAAGGCGCGTAGGGGCGGCGCTCCCCGGCGGCGGCGGCGGCGGCGGCGACCACGGCGCCGCGCGGAGGAGAGGGGAGCTCTCTGGCTTTTTTGCGGATAAGCCCCTAGATTTGCCGAAAATTGCATTTGGGTCCTGCCGCAGAGAAAAATCGTGGATTGTATGCAAATATTCGTAAATGGGAGGTTTTTTTTACAAAATGGCGCGGCGACCGGGTGGGCGACCGGTTGGCCACCGGGACGACCGGCCCGTGACCGGGCGACGTGTCGCCTCCCCATTGGACAAAAATCGGGAGTACTGTAGCTGTGCCTGCGTGGACGGTTGCTGACCGTCGGATTGCGCGATCGGACGGCTGACGTTTTCGGGGCGACGTGGCTGCAGGAGAAGGCAGCGATTCTTCCCCCTTTTATAGAAAGTAGAATGGGGAGAGGGAGGTGGTGGTTGGGTCGTTTTGGGATCCTTGAACCCCCCGCATGTTTGTTTGGGGTTAACGAGGGTGGGACAACCATTATATTCCTACCACATTATTATCGTCGTACGGTTGTACCAAGCTCCAAAAGGGGCACTCCGATTGTCGATTGACCACACTCGTTTATTTCGGTCTTAGAACAGTCGTGTACACCATGAGCGAAGTAAATATTTAGTACCACCTCTTAAAAATAGGACGTGCTCATTATTTTGTCCTAGGTAAAAAATGTTATCTCTTGTAGTATTCAAACCTTTTTAAGTCTAACCAAGTCCCAAGTTTATTGATAAATATATTGATATCCAACAAAATCAGTAGGCATAATATTGATACTTTTCGGAATATCTTTTTATAGAGCGGTCTGAAACTGGCGAATTCGCGAAACATGCTTCCCGCCATCTATTTTCGTTGGTGCGGTCTATTCTGTCCTCATCCACGCACGATCCAGCTTCCCGATCCCATCCAGGCGCACGTCTCCCTCCTGAGTGCCACACTCCTCCATCTCTCTCTGCTGTGTTTGCTTCAAATAACCTTGCTAGCCTAAACTCTGTACTGAGAGGGAATGCTTCTCGTGCATCCAAAACCTTGAGCCAAATCCATGCCATATGTGTCCACCATAACTATCTATATGTGGTATTTTCTTGCCATTCCAAATAAATTTTTCATGTGCTACCTTTAAACTATTCAAACTTTATTACTCCTATTTTGTGTCAATGTTTACCAAGCTCATGAGGACGGGGTGGATGTCTTTATGTCAACTGTCAAACAGACTGTACCGCCGGACTAGCGGCATATACATCCGCTTATTCATTTATTTTGCAAAAAGAGCTGGCAAATGGGTTGCCCAGTCCCAATTAATTACAAATTTAACCGCTTAATTCTTTTCACATTTTTGCCCTGATCTATCAGTCAAGCAATGACAAACAGTGAAATATCTGCATGTGTAAACAAAAGAGAAAGAGGGATGATCTGCCTTGCTGGTAGAAATAACGTCCTTCATGGGAGCCGCTCTTAAAAGTCTGTTTGGCAGGAGTCATATTGTACTTTCCATTTTCTGATTCGTTGACAATTAACAAACACCTCTCAAAACTTTTTTTTACTCTCTATATGATTTCAAAAACTTAAAAAGCTCTAGCACATGATTTAATCCCTGCTTCCCTCTGCGAAGGGTCTTTCTTCTACTTTTATGTTGAGTCAGTTTACCTACTTCTTTCTATCTTAGAAGCAAACACTAGTGTCAACTTTGGTGCAACAATTTTTATATGCTCATATATTGCACTTATTATATGCTTTGTGTTGACAAATATCCATGAGATATATATGTTGAAAGTTGAAAGCAATTGCTGAAACTTAAATCTTCCTTTGTGTTGGTTATATATCTTTTACTTAGAATCTATTGCTTTATGAGTTAACTCTTATGCAAAACTCCTTGGTGCTTGTCTCGAAAGTACTATTCATGAAAAGTTTTTGCTTATATGATTCAGTTGTTTGCTCATTATCTACTTGCTAGCAAACTATAGACCATTGACCTGGATCAATTCATTCATAACATGTGCTTTACTATATTATTTGATCAAGATTTTGATTGTGGCATGTCACCTCAGAAATTATTTTGTTTTTATTGTTTTACCTACTCGAGGACGAGTAGAACTAAGCTTGGGGATGCTTGATACGTCTCAAACATATCTATAATTTCTGATGTTCCATGTTGATATTATACCAATTGTTACATGTTTTATATACACTTCATAGCATTTTTATGCATTTTCTGGGACTAACCTATTAACAAGATGCCACAGTGCCAGTTCCTGTTTTCTGCTGTTTTTGTATTCCAGAAAAGCTAGTCTAGAAATATTCTCGGAATTGGACGAAACTTGGACAGAACCTCCCATTTTTCTAACACGATGACGGAGTCCAGAGGAGACACGGAGGGGAGCCACGTGGCACCCACACCATGGGGCCGCGCGGTCCCCCCTGCCGCGCCGTGGGGTGGTGTGGGGACCTCGTGGCTCTGCAACCGCCGCCCTTTCGCCTATTTATTCCTCCCGACGCGAAAACACTAAATACCCGAGCCATTATCCACGAAAAGTTCCAGAGACGCCGCCATCGTCAACCCTAGCTCGGGAGGGTTCAGAAGCTCTTCCCGGCACCCTGCCGGAGAGGGGAATCATCACCGGAGGGCTCTACATCACCATGCCTGCCTCCGGAGTGATGCGTGAGTAGTTCATCCTTGGACTACGGGTCCATGGTAGTAGCTAGATGGTTGTCTCTCCACTTTATGCTATCATGTTTAGATCTTGTGGGCTGCCTATCATGATCAAGATCATCTTATTGTAATGCTACATGTTGTGTTTGCTGGGATCCGATGAATATTGAATACTATGTCAAGTTGATTATCAATCTATCTTATATGTTATTTATGATCTTGCATGCTTTCCGTTACTAGTAGATGCTTTGGCCAAGTAGATGCTTGTAACTCCAAGAGTGAGTATTTATGCTAGATAGTGGGTTCATGCCTCCGGTAATCTGGGAGAGTGACAATAACTTCTAAGATTGTGGATGTGCTGTTGCCACTAGGGATAAAATAACTGATGCTTAGCTTAAGGGTACGCCGTTAGGTCTAATGTATTTATTTACTTTACGCACATTACTTAATGCAATTATCCGTTGCTTGCAACTTAATACCAACGGGGAACTCGGGATGACAACCTGGCGGTGGATTATTAGTCATAGACGCTGTTGGATAACGGTCTATGTATTTTGTCGTAATGCCCACATGAATATCATAGTAATCATCATGTCATATATATGCATTGTTATGCGCTTAATATTTTGTCAATTGACCAGCTGTAATTTGTTCACCTAGCATGTTAGTTATCTTTTACGGAGAGACACCACTAGTGAACTGTGGACCCCGGTCCATTCTTTACACTGATAATACAACCAACTGCAAACACTGTTCCTTTTCATTCTCTGCAATTTACTACTGTTTTCCACACCATACGTTTAATTTTTTGTTTTCAGCAAGCCGGTGAGATTGACAACCTCACTGTTTCGTTGGGACAAAGTAGTTTGATTGTGTTGTGTGCAGATTCCACGTTGGTGATCGAGTAACAGCGCCACCAACAACCTTCAGAATTGATTTCTTGCTCCTACTGGTCGATTAAATCTTGGTTTCATACTGAGGGAAACTGCTGCTATACTGCTTCATACCTTCCTGTTGGGGTCTCCCAGCGAACGTGTGATCCACGCAATCAACCATCGCTGGCAACAACCGCCACCAGGGAGCCAGCCAGCCACACCCTTCCTTCCTTGGCTCCGACCGCCCGCTCGTGCTTGAGACCTCCACCCAGTTGTGCTGCTCCGCGCGTCTCCAAGTTCTCCGACCTCCCTCTGAGCAACTCGTGTTTTAGCTCACCACCGCTGCGCCCCGCTGCTGCGACCCCACTCAGCTCATCCCCAGCGTTCGTCCGCTCGTCGCCGAAGTGTCGCTTTCTCTATACTCACACCATCGCTTCCCCCTGCTGCTTTCATGCCACCTTCAAGACCGATGTGGGGTCACGTGGGAGAAGATTTTTCTTCGCCGATCTTCTTGATAATGGGTCACTGCAGCTAGTGCAACACTGTGCCAGGGCCGGTCCATGCATAATAAAGACTCGAGGTGAATTGAACTAATTATATTTTATACTTCGAACATATTTGTAGCATGCTACGGTCTTATCAAGTATACTTCTCTAATACTTTTTTTTGGCATAGTTAAATATATAGTAAAATTACTATTTTGTTATACAATTATAATGTATATTGATGAAAATACAGTTGCATTATATTGAAAATCTAATTTTGTAGCATTATTTACTTCATAAATTTTCTCACTACAATTGCATAAACTATATATTATTATACATAAATGATAGAGGTCTCTAAACCATATGGTCTAAAATATATTAACATATATTTTAGTATATGAGTAGTTAAGCATATATACATGTAGAAGCTTCCAGAGCATAAATCGAATTGTTAGCAATATTCTTTATTTGTTTATGTGGTCAATTGTGTCTTGCGAGTTATTATGGATTCAAATAAATTGTTAACGTGTGTTTGCTCTCTACTTGGTATTGAATTAGAAACTACTAATTAGTACTCATCTAGTATTAAATTATATAATAGATTATACTTTTTTATATGGATTGATTATTTGATCGCTCTTATGCAATGCACTTGGCATCATCTGCATAAACATGTGCTCCCGGCAGTTTTCTGAAATGAAATTTCTTGCATAGAATTAACTATGTAAATCTTGTAGGAGTACATGTGATTCTGTAGCAAGCAATGTACTCCGGCGACCCCGTGATACTGTAGCAAACTTTGTAAATCTAGGAGTACTACTAGTACTAGGCAAGAATTTAAGGCTGGCCCAGGTACAAACATGCATCTATGCACCGAGTCCAGCCGAAGCACATTTGTAACCGGACCTTGTACGCCACAAGAAAACCGTGTACATAGCCGGACACGCGCACGCTCGATTGAACGAACTACGAGCGAAAGAAGACCACGAACGATTCGGAGTTTTGACGAAAGCGCAAAGAGTCGATAGTAAATTGCAATAGTGTTTATTCTTTTTGTGTTTGTCAAGGAGCAGGCTCAGCGTTTCCGTGGCTCGTCCGGTTCTCGAGTACTCGATTGAACGAATGG
Organism: Poa pratensis; assembly: GCA_947311845.1. NCBI lineage: Eukaryota > Viridiplantae > Streptophyta > Magnoliopsida > Poales > Poaceae > Poa > Poa pratensis. The sequence goes on along the minus strand of CAMZMU010000061.1, from coordinate 14,860,724 downwards.
GCGAGCAAGCGTCCCATGATTGAGCTAACCACGTTGGTGTGATTCAAATGCACACTGTGCTTTTATTTTTACGGATATTTACGAGCTCTGTAAAGCTCGATCGAGGCGTCAGCGACTCATGGTGTACCGACCTTTTCGGTTTATCTCCCCATATCTTCCTTTATTAATAAGCCGCATCGGTAGAGTTCCCTTCTCAGTTCATCCCTTCAATTCCCTTCTCACTTCTCAGGAGTCAGGATGACGGAGACGGCTGACCAGCAGGGCGCCGCAGCGATAGGCATTGACCTCGGGACGGCGTGCTCCTGCGTCGGCGTGTACCGGCACGGCCGCGTAGAGATCATAACCAACGAACATGGCGGCCGGACGACGCCGTCATACGTCGCATTTACGGACACGGAGAGGCTCGTCGGCGACCCCGCCAAGAACCAGGCCGCCCGGAACTCCACCAACACCATCTTTGGTGAGTATTCTACATACTAGTTGAATTTCGGCATGGCGGCACGCCGTGCCCGTGATGTTGTACTGATGATTGTAGTGTAAACAAAAGTATTAGAAGGCTGTTCTATTCATAGAATAGGTGACACCTGGATTACATAATGGACAGAACTGGCTTAAATAGACAGTAGATTAGCTGTAATACTAAAATATGTTGTTACTGAGTCACATAGTGGATTTCGTTGTACACATCGATAGCTCATACAAAGAAAAATACATGTTGAGATTGAATAAGACTAAATAAAGTCATGTTAAGATGCTCCAATCCTAGCAGTTGACATATGTTAGTGACCTTACCCATATAAGTGCAAGCACATCAGATCGCCCTTTTTTATAGCTTAATTTGCATACTTACATATAAGCTCCTTATTCCAGTAGGCTGAGTGTTGCTAAGATTTCTATAGCAATACAGTAAAGTAGAAAATGGTTCATTGCAATACAGAAATCAGGGTACCACACTTTAAATGCTTAACTGTTCAAGTATGCAGAGATGTGTTTAACCTTTCTTTATGGTGGCGTGTGGCCAGCGAGCTTATCTATCTTGAAGAAGATTATTTTGATTTTGTAGTTGTGCATCTTGATGACTTGGGTGGATAACCACTCTATTTCCCATCTTCATAATCTCTATAAAAGGTCCAATGCTGGTAACCATCACATAAAAAAAAGAATCATGACCTCCACAGTACATTTGGTAAACAACATGTGCACTGAAACAACATATGCATTGAATATGTTTAGCTCTGTCATCATAAAAAATCAATCTAGTAGTAGAGTACCTAAATTTGTTAAGGTGCACGGTATACCTTTATAAACATAAATGCCACTATAACCAGTAGGCACTCTTCTCTACTTCCTTTTTAAATACTTACCTTACACTGGACAGAACTAAATCCTCTCCGAAGCTGAAATATTCATGTGCTGAAGTACATCTCTCTGAGCTAAGAGGAAGCACTTACACCGTCCAGTCATTTGTGTATATAACAATTTATGTGTACATACGCAGGAAAAATCAAATATTCTTTGAGACTGATAATGTACAAAGATTCAACACTCACTATGTATAATAAATAACAAACAATCAATATCAACTCCATTTACTACACATCTTCTACTGCATATGCAGTATGCACACAACAAATCTCTATCCATACATGCAGTACTAACTACACATTAACCTTTAAACAAAATAAGATGGAAGGGGGAGAGGGACATATATACCATGAACAGCAGTGAGTCGTAGCTTCAGGGCATCAACAGCTTGCTCCGAACGAAGATCAGCAACACCGAGAATCAAATCCTGAAAATAGAAGCGTGCTCATCAGCCATAAGTTAGTGCAATAAAACTGATAGTTTCTCCACCATATGTCAAAGATTCGCTTTAACATCTCAATATATTCCATTTCATTTCGAGTAAATGTTTCTTTATCATAGTCCTCAGGATGCTTACTCTGCACAAACATAAATTGGAGTCAAATAATCGCATGGATATTAATCTATCAGACAAATCAATTAGAAGGCCAAATTGGTGCGTCCTTGACATTGAGGATGTTCCTGACATTCTAACCTGCTGGGCACAAAGATTTGTGGAAACTAATAGTAAAGATTCTTTAGATCCTTCATAGTATTTTCTTCACTATGTTTCAGTAGGTGAAAACGCAAAGTAAGGTGAGTCACCAAATAAATCAATCAATACTTTGGCTTTATTGTACGTCCATACCGAAAAACTTCAGGAGGAGGCATCCATGTTGATAATCTTTATCTTCTGCAATAAATATGAAAACTCTGATCTAAAAGAAAGAGGCTGAGACTTTGGATCATTTGCTAGTTCACCTTACTACTGGAAGCCAAATTGAACAATTAGGTGAAGACACTCATCTATAGTATTTGATTGAATAGGAACAGTAGAAAAGAAGTTGCACTTGCAAGCAGTTGGAAATACACTACTCTTAATCATGTCCTGTTTCTTCATGCTTAATTAGACCCAAGTTGTGATAAACTGTCAAGCAGTGTTGTGATGTCTAATTGTATTTGCTCAAAATATTGGGTATCCATACTGAATAGATGATTTAAAGAGACATATAGACCCTAGCTAACCTCAAACCAAGTTGTGCATGTCGGCAACGGTTATTACAAGAAGCATAGTGGTTTGGTTCAAGTGAGACAACATGTTTTGACCGACGGCGTGTGCGTCCACGGGTGCCTAAAATGGAATGCCTACCAGGAGTCCAGGACAGATCCCAGGATTTTCAGAATTTCCATCGTATCCATCTTTGCAACAGCCCACACGCAAATAGCAGTATATATAAAGAAACATGTACTGTCGTTGTTCTGATCTATAGCCAATCTATTTGAACAAATGATTTGATGGAAGATTTCGACAGATCCCAGGATTTTCAGAATTTCCATGGTATCCATCTTTGCAACAGCCCACACGCAAATAGCAATATATATAAAGAAACATGTACTGTCATTGTTCTGATCTATAGCCAATCTATTTGAACAAATGATTTGACGGAAGATTTCTGGGAAGCCAATTCCTATGTAACTAATTAATTCAGGGGAGATTACAGAGTAAAAAATACGTACAACCTAGCAAGAGTAGAAAAAATGGAAGATGCATTTACTCATCCAAATTAAATTAAAATTAATAGTAAAGGATGAGATTTTTTGTACCAATGCAAGGCCGCTTCTTCTTAGCTTCCAGCTTCGCCTAGCAGCACACATAATCCAATCAGTTCATGGGGGCTTGAACGAAAGCACTGATCCAATCAAATCGGATGGGGGTGAGCAAATCGTCAAGCAGATTTCTAGCCCGACCTGAGCGCAACCTGACAGATTGAGAGACACAACTTAGGGGATTGAAAAATAAAAGGGAGGATGCAAATAGGGAGCATCCAGCAACCATAGACTGGTGCCATGGCGACGGGAGCAGGCGGCCACTTGATGCCGATGGCAGGAGAGGTAGGTTTATAGCATGGATGCGGGCGACGGCTGAGTTGAATTGAAGCAGTTTCCACTCGATGAATTCCGGCATTTGTTGCGGGGAGCCTTAAGGTCGCGGCTAGACGATTTGTAGTGGGGATTGGGGAGGCTCTTCGTCGTGGCGGCGGAGGAGTTGGTGTGCGATTACAGAGTTAGGCGGGGGAGGACGCGGTACCTCGGCGAGGCGGCGGCCGGCAGCGTAGAGGAGGAGGAGGCGGCGGCGGCCGGCTGCGCACAGGAGGAGGCGGAGGGGAAGCTCGCGGCCGGGGCGGAGCTCGAGGCTCGCGGCCCTCGCGCCGCCGCCAGGCCCTCGCGCCTCGCCTCCGCCATCAAAGCTTGGTCGCAGGGAGTCGATCGCGGGAGTGGCGGCCGGCGGCTAACCCTAGCGTGGGGTGGGGAAAGTGAGACGTTATTGCAAGAAGGTTCATGTTCCAACACGCCGGCGGCGCGGCAGCGCGCTCCGCGACGTGCGCGTGGGAGCCCAGACGCACGGGCTCTGGAGGCGGCGGCGCCGCCAGTATTTGGTCGCCGGAGCGCGACCGGTGGCGCGCGGAGGTGGCGGACGGAGACGACCGCGGCGGCGGCGATTCCGGCGGGCTCGCGCCGTGCCGCCACGCGATACTGGGCGAGGAGGGGCAGCGCGCGACGGCGGAGCTCCGCGCGGTCGCCAAACCGGCGGGGGTGGCGCGGACGGACGGCGGCGGCTGGCGGCGGCGACGGCGACCTCGGCGTCGCGCGAGAAGAGAGAGGCGGGCGGGGGATCTGCGTGTTGTTTTTTTAGAAAAGTCCTTAGATTTCGGCGAAATTGGAAGTAGGTCCTTCTCTTCGGAAAATAGGAGGAGCGCGGTGTAATTTCGTGGCGACCGTGGTTTTTTTTGCAAAAAACGGCGGCGACCGGGTGAAACCGGAGGGCAACCGGGCGACGTGGCACTCTCCTATTGGAAGAAATTCAGTGGTACTGTAGGTTGCTACAGTGCCCACGCGCGGGCCAACGTGGACGGTTCCTGGCCGTCCGATCGCGCGTATCCGACGGCGCAGAAATCTGGGCGACGTGGACAGCATGAAACGAAGCAAACCTTGTCAACCTTTATATATGGATCTATTATCTCTCTTCAGATTTGGACATCTTCTCGATCAGTTTCTCTCGAATGGCCGTGACCTCGTCCGTAATACCTGACTGACTGATTGTGTGTGCCAGGTACTAAGAGACTGATGGGAAGGAGATTCAGCGACGCGTCCGTGCAGGCCAACAAGAAGCTGTGGCCGTTCAAGGTCATGTCCGGCCGCGGCGACAAGCCAATCATCGCGGCGAACTACAAGTCCAAGGAGAAGCTGCTCACCGCGGAGGAGATTGCGTCGATGCTGCTCGCAAAGATGGGGACGCTGAGGCCTACCTCGGCGCGCAGGTTAACAACGCCGTGGTCACGGTACCCGTGTCGTTCGACATCCTGCAGCGCCGCGCCACCAAGGACGCCTTCGCCATCGCGGGGCTCAACGTTCTCGGCGTCATCCACGAGCCCGTGGCCGCCGCGGTCGCCTATGGCCTCCACGAAAGCACGGCGGCGAAAAACGTCCTCGTCTTCGATGTTGGAGGCGGTACCACTAGCGTCGCACTCCTCGCGATCGCGGCGGGCACGATCACGGTCACGGCAACCGCCGGTGATCCCAATGTCGGCGGCGAGGATTTCGACAGTCGCATAGTCGAGCACTTGGTCGAGCGGTTCAAGACAGAGCACAAGAAAGATGTCAGTGGCAGCGCAAGGGCTCTGGTGAGGCTGAGGGCAGCCTGCGAGCACGCGAAGAGGACGCTCTCGTCGGCGACCTGGGCTCCCATCGAGATCGACTGTTTGCTTCGGCTTCCGCACGGCCATCACCCGCGACCAGTTCGAGGACCTCAACATGGACCTGTTCTACAAATGCATGCTGCCCGTCAAGACGTGCCTCCGCGACGCCGAGATCGAGAGGAGCGACGTGCACGAGGTCGTCCTCGTCGGTGGCTCCACCAGAATCCCCTGCGTGCGTCGTATGCTGAGTGACCTGTTTGATGGTAGAGATCTCCGCCAGGACATCAATCTCGGGGAGGCGGTGGCACGTGGCGCCGCCATCCTCGCCGACATAGCCAGCTGCGTGCCCGGCAGCGACTTGCTGGACCTGTTCCTGCGAGACACCATGCCACGCTCTCTCGGCGTCGAGGCGGCCGGCGGTGCCATGGACGTGTTCGTCCCAAAGAACACTAGCATTCCGATCAGCAGGAAGCAGATCATTTCCATCCAGTCCCATGACAAGAGATGTGTCGTCTTGTCGGTGCGTGAAGGGGAGAATGCCATTGCAAGGGACAACAGTTTGCTCGGAGAGCTCAAGCTTTAAGGTGGAGATGGAGCACAACCTGGAGCCAAGCGCCACATTTCAGTGTGCTTCGACATCGACGCGGACGGTGTTCTGACGGTGTCTGCCAGGGAGAAGGCGACCAGGCGTAGGCACCAGATGAGGTTCATGGTCATGGACAAAGGTCAGCTGAGCAATGAGGAGATTGAGCGGATGGCCGAGGAGGCTGCGGAGTACATGGCAGAGGACGCGGAGAATAGGGAGAGGATCAAGGCAAAGAATTTGCTTGAAGAACACTTGTACCGTAAGCGCCGTGCAATCGAGATTGAGAGGAGGAAGGCGGACGATGCTCTTTCCGCCGTGGAGCTGAAGATTCAGCTGGTACACAACGACCAGCTCTCTAGCGCTAGAAAGTTACTAGACGATCTGGAGGCGCTCAAGCTAGAGTGTAGTGCCATTGCTGATAAGCAGGTCCATACATAATGTTATTCTTTGTGCGCGAGAGCAATTAGCTTTTATGCTGTCATTGGGCGAATGTGATCGAATGGACATCAGAAATGTATAAAAATCAGGCATTATACAATAAATTTATTGGGTTTTGTTAATGCGTTTAATAAATAGATAAACGAAACATTTTGAATTTTTCCAAATGGCTATTCTAGCTTATTTCCTAGCATGTATTTTTAATAGTGGATGATTAAAAGGTTTAATTATTTTGAGAATATTTTCTAACTTTTTGGATAATTCCATTAACAATTCAAAGGTTATTTTTTCTATTTTAATGTAATTTTTTCTTCGGTTTTCAATAACATATGGAATATTCATGTTTTTTATTCTTTTTAAAACTTGGTACTGGAATAAAAAGTTTCGTTCATATGAAATCCTGAATTCTGAATTTCTAGGATTTTAAATTATTTTTAGACTTCCAATTTTCCATGGATTTCTTTTGAGTAGATAGACGTTTTTACTAAGTTTTGCATATTAAGAAGACCAAAAAAGCCATCGATCGAGTCATGATGACATATCTAGTGCTTGCTTCTCTTGTGACGCTTCGTTGCTATCTGGCGGCAAATACTTAATGTAAAGTAATATAAAAGTTTAAAAAATTGACAACCTTTGATACATTTGATATCGGAATTGCTTCACGTACGACGAATTGCATCCGATCTCTGTACAATACCTCCCCGGCATGACCGCATGGCTAATTAATCCTCTGCCCCTTTCGAAGTCTCAGCCCAAATCCAAACCCAAACCCAAACCCAACCCACGGCTCCACCTCTTCCCTCCATAAGCTTCCAGGCATTTTCTTATCGTCGACGGCGCCATATCTTTTTCACAATCTTCCTTGTTTGCTGATCTGCAAATCAATCAAGCATGAATAGACTACTTATTTGAGCGCTGGCACAGGTTCAAGCTTAAATAGACCACTTCTAAGTTCTCTGCAGCGTTTGATGTAATTTACGAAAATCTATATGCTACAGGGGCAGTACTGGTACAAGGTAAATGAAGTAACAAATTGTCATTTACCTCTGCCATTGGAGCTTGCAGCGAGCTCACATCTCCCGTGATGCTTCCTGCTACAACCAGTCGGCTAGCGCCCCGTCCCTCTGTTCTTCTGCATCTCCACCTTCTCTTCTTATGTGCCCACAGGAGAAGCGACGCCCCGCCCGCGTCCAGGTCGAGAGAGCACGCCATGATTTGCGATTCTGTCGGAACCCAAGTTGGCACACCCATCCCACTTGAAACCGTAAACCCAACAGCACAGCGAGCTTGTCACGGTCGCCTGCTCATTCTTAGAGGGCGCCGTCGCTAGCTAATCTCACTTCCTGCCTTACGAGCCACGCTTTTTATGGAGCTCACCAGGGGAATTCCTCTTACACATGTCAATGGCTGGCACGATGCTGCTAGCAGCTAGAACATTCCACTCAGCAGAGGGATAAGACGGATGCTTTGTCCTCAGATCCAAATCGCAGCCCCGGCCCAAACCCAAACTCAGGCAATTTCGTCTCCCGTTTGCCCCGCGTAGCTCGCTGCCACGTAGCGTCGGACGCGTATCGGACGAATTTTGTCGTACGTATAGCCAAAGGCGTAGCCAGGCTACAGGGGCTTTGGCTTGGGGCGTGGTGGTAAAATCTTTCATTAATAGTAGCCATAATTACACTATTTGACACTGTTGATGACTGTAGCACTCAAGCTGGCCTGGGACGTAACTCCTGGCTAGCTACGCCACTGGGTATAGCAGCACTCATCTGATATATGGATTTGGAGCTACAGAATAAAGAAGAAGTATGCTCAGCAGTATAACGACTGGATAGAGACACAAACTTAGAGCTTTTTTTGATCTTTTTAAACCTTTTGTAACCGATCTGTACATAAACTCTTTGCATATATATAAAAAAATGCAGTGGGAGCCTTTCCCACTGTTTAAAACTAAAAAAAAAGGATTTGGAGAAAAATTTCAGTTCATCGATAGAGCAAAAAATCCAACGGGCTGACTTGTTTTCTTGGTTGCAAACCATATGTAACTCACATCTAAGTCATAGTGTAGCACGAATCACAATACAAATCCAATAGTCTGACATATTTTCTTGGTTGCAAACCATGTATAACCAGGGGCGGAACTACACCATGATGCAGATGCATCAGGGTAGGAAATAATTTTGTTCGTTGTTATGGGAGAAAATCAGCATGTACACCACCCTACACCTTGTAAAATGCATCCGGTGACTAAAAATTTAGCAAGCAAAGAAATGAACCAAGATCGATGTCAGCGTAGCTCAACCCCCGCTGTGCAACTATGGAAAACTAGGTTGCCAAATCCGGACAAAATCGGACACGAGGTGGGTGCATTGGAGGACCACTGGGAATTTGAAAAAAAAAGTTTTAAATATCATAATTGTTTCACGTTTAGATACCACAGAAGAGAGGAAAAGAAAGTACTGACTGGGTGGGCCCCCCTTGTTGTCTCGGATGGCGGCGGCTCGACCTGACGGACGCTATCCCGCGAAAACACGTGACGTCCGTTTCGTCCGCACCCGACGGGAAGGAGAAGGCTGAAGGCGACGCCGCCCGCCAATCACGCGCGCGGCACAACACAAACCCCGCACCAGAATTCGGATTGAAAAGAAGCTCCCCTTTCCTTTCCCCGATCCGACCTTCTCCTCCCCAGTCCTCAATTCCTCATCCCTCCACCTCGCGGCTTCCTTCCGCCCCCTTCTTTCCCTCCCTCTCCTCTCCCACCTCCCTCCCATGGTCCTCATGGCCGCCGCGGCAGACGACGACCACGCCCGCCACCGCATCGCCCACCCCACCTCGCCTCCCTCTGGTCCTCCCGCTCCCGCGCCGCTGCCTCCCCACCCCCACCCGCAGCCACCGCCGCACCGCAGGCGGCTCCACAGCTTCTCCTTCCCCACGCTCAGCTGGGGCACGCACCGCCTCCTCCGCTGCTCCAAGAACCCCGCCTCCTCGCCCCCGCCCGCGGCCCCGGACACCCCGTCCCCGGACAAGGAGAACGCCCGCCCTCCCGCCGACGCCGCCGCTGCCGACACTCAGCGGCCCTGGAACCTCCGCACCCGCCGCTCTGCCACCGCCGCCCCGCGCGCCTTCGGACCCGACGAAGACGCCGCCGACGCCGCGCCGCCCGCGCGCCATCCGGAGGCCGGCAGCAGCAAGCGCGGGTTCTCCGTCCTGCTCTCCAAGGAGGAGATCGCCGACGACTTCGCGCTCTTCCGTGGGACGCGCCCCCCGCGCCGCCCCAGGAAGCGCCCGCGCACCGTGCAGCGCCAGATTGACGTAAGGATCGGCCCCGCCTTCGTAATTGCAAACTTCCTTGCTATTTGAATTCGGCGTCTTATTATGCGAGTTTTTGTTGAAATTGCAGTCGCTGTGCCCTGGATTCTGCCTGGCGGATGTGACACCGGAAACCTACAAGATCGAGGAGGTAAGGAACAACAAGGGGTTTCCCCTTTGATTTCTCCTGTGATTCGGGAACTTTTCTCTCGTTTGGTTCTGAACATACGTCTGTCTGTGTTCTTACAGAGGTAGCTGCTATATTGCGGAGATTCACATCATCAATTGGGAAGGGATTCAGATGTGCAGGGCTCTTTTTTTAGCGATGGTCTGATCGTGTTTTTCTTCGTCCGTGATGGCTAAAAATGTCAGTTTCATAACTCGTCAGCGTGTTATGATGGATGTTTTAGAGGAAGTTCAGTGTAGTATCTCTGATTCTCTTCTGATCATGTGTTGGGATGTAATGGGTGAGTAGTTAAAGTTAAGGGATTTGGTTATTGGGCTTGTAGGATTGCTAATTGTATGAAGCTTGTGATCCTTAGGTGATGGGGTGTAATCGTCCTGTTATGTACATGGGTATCAATCTATGAGGGTTTTTCTATATGAACATTTGGAAAAACAATAAATTTCAGTTCTGCTTCTCCTTGGAGCGCAGAGGTGTTTAAGTGCTCTTGTGCAAGTCTGCATTTTCTTGTTATACGTTCTGGAACATGACTTGGGGTATCCTTACTGGAAGATCGTTAAACTGCACGACCGGTAGATAGTTCTGTTCCATAAGCCAATTTGGTGGGTAAGTAATAATAATAATTAATCAAAGGTAACAACATCTTATTCTTCTTGTTTGAATATCTCTGTCTTGAGCTTTGATTTACCTCATTATTATCAGCATTTGGTGTTACTCTTTGAAATTTTATTCCTCGTATTATTATCAGCAGTTGGTGTTACTCTTGGAATTTTTCATCCTCATATTATTATCAGCATTTGTGCTCAGCATCTTGATTCAACTGCCTGTTTCATCCCAGTGCATAAGTGGCACTACATTTCCTGTTTAAAATACTATATCTCTAGGTTGATGGATTGTTGTGTATAATGCTATTTATCTTGGTATGTTCAGTTACCACATGGGTAAGCCTACCAAAAGTGTAGGCTGAAAGGCTGCTTAAATTTTATCGGGAGATAAAAGCAACATGAGTTAACCTCCATCAGATGATGAGCACCATTTGACACCTTGGTCTCTTTAGACATTTTTCAAATCAACTGATACCCCTGAACATTCTAAAACCAGTGACATTTATAAATCAATTGAGATCACTGAACATTCTTAAACAGTCTGGCTTTTCACTTCTGTGTATTGAATCAGGCGCCACTTACTTTAGCAGATGGATTAACGTTTCCCTGGAAGTTTTTTTTACTTCTGCAGTATGTTACTCTACATGTTCACCGTTACTTTCTTGGAACGGTGGCCATATTGATGAGTCTTTAGTTGGATTTGTGGATATTATTGCTGGAGAGCGTGATTGCTGATTTTCCTTTTTCAGGTTCTGTAAATATTTCTTTGGCCAATCAAGCATAGTATGAGCTTGAAGATTTGGTTTTAATCGACTAGCCTTTATCTACATATGTTCCTCTTTCTCATTCAGCTTGTTACACTCAACAACGGTTGGGTCTGTACGCGCTGGGTTGAGGTTATCTTTGTTTAATGCTCAGTATGCAGAGTAGGATGGAGCTTGCCAGCTCCTACCTGCGGTCCTGCCAGTGTACCGTGTGCCACGGTCGCTGCTCCTTGGGTCAACCCAAAACCAAGGTCTCTTTCTGTCTTTATTTCTGAATTATCTTACTACTCCGACTTGTGAATATTTCAACTCTTCTGCAAGCATGGCGTGCCTTGAGGATCTGTTGTCCACATCGATCTGAGTTTAAAAGAATCCAAGTGAATATAGAGAAATATATAGTGTTTAATTTGTGTGTCCAGATTATAGGTCAGTGATTAATTGTATAACCAAGTGCAACTAAATAAAGGTTTATAATTGTATTGACCAAAGCAACTCATTTTTGAACATAAACATATGCATTATATCATCTGGTTGTTTCAGCAGTTTGGCTAGTTATATTCAGGGAGTTTTGACATTGTTGCTCAACGAAAAACTTTTGAGGTCTGTGTAGACTATAAGTGATTTCTTTGGTCTTCTCGCTGTTGATATCCTCCTGTGATCACTGATGCCGCTCCAGTGTTGCGCTGAGCTCTTTTTTTCCTGCCTGCCAATGTGGAGGGTCATGCAAGCAGAGTTGCGGCTGCAATCCTTTGCCTGATTTGTGTTCTCCATTCTATGTTCTTTCAGCACGGCTTCACTGAATCATATGTTCAGACAAGGGGGGTCTATCTAGTCTGCACTTGTAGACCTTATTCGGTTTTCTCCCTCTAGTCCTCTGCAGTCTGCACAGCACCAATTTGAGTTGGTCTCACTTTTGACTGGCTGGCATTCCTGTTCGATACATCATCCACACACACGTAATCCACACGGGTATTCCTGCGAGCAACTCTAGTAAATCCGCCAAAATGCTTTAGAGTGATCTCTAAACTAATTCTGAATATTTGCACTGCTTTGACAGATCCCTTAAAACTGCTCCCGTCGTACATTATTATTCTCGTTTCTTTGTGCATATGAACTTCATTACTCCTACCTCATAATAATTCAAGCATTTATGTTGCAACCATAAGATAAAGGCAACCTGCAAACATCAAGATACTTCTATTAATCAGAGAAGATACATTCATCTCGCACAATCAAGGCACCATTGGTGAGGGGATACTGAAATGAATGCAGGGATCCATGATATAAATAAGAGGGATAACATTAATCACTTAACTCGGGAAACAGGGAAACTGCCTGCATTGAGCAAGATAACTCTTTATTTTTACCTACCAAGTTTGAGACCTGATTGATGTGTGATAGATTGTTAGGTTAAGCAGAACCTTGTTTCACATTTTGCCTACCATATAGCTGGCACATATCGCAAGAAGCATAATACAAATTCACAATAGGAAGCACGGCAAGATCAGTGCAGAAATTTGCAGCAGTTTCTGATACAGAGATAATCCCCATGTTATGTTCTCAAAATCCATTTTATCACTGGACTGGTAAAATACATATATTGAATGAACTGTTTTTCTCAACTGAATTTGCCTGCTGAAATTTTGGTAGGGAAAGAAACATGTACTACTAGACACGAAATTTTGTCTGCTGTTTCCCGTTGCTAATGTTTATTTAGGAATTTGCATAGACACCGAATTTTGCTGCTGTTTATTTCAGATGGACAACTCAAATGATGAAGACTTGGGGGTATCCACTGATACTCTTGAGCAAAAGCAAAAAACCTTTTGGTATCAAGCTCGAGAAAAAACGTTTGCGGAAAGGTAGCGAGTTATAATTGTGTGGGCACAGAAGCAAGAGAAGGATGAGATCAAGGAGGCCGCCAAAAATGCTCGCTACGCATGTGCATTTCAATTGCAAGAGAAACAGATTGCATTGCAAGAGAGGGACGATGCACAGAAACAGTTTGAATTGAAGAGAATCATGCTCATGGACACTAGTGGTATGACTGCTGCACAAAATCAATTCTACCAAGACAACCAGGGTGAGATCATCGCCCGCCGCCGCCACACATCTGGTTGAACTTCATTTGTGGTGTGAGCTAGTTGTTGTATGAACTATTTGTTGTTTGAACTCTCTCTTGTGTGAACTATTTGTTGTCTGAATTGTTTGTTATAGTAGTAATCAAGTATGTGCACATGCATGCTTGCAATCTCCATTTTTTTTAACAATCTCGGAAAAAAATGCACGCTTGATGCACCGATCATCCTTCCATGCTAAATCAGGCAATTGTTGCCAAAACACCGCTGGTTTGAAGATTCTTGCATGTCGTTCCTAGTTGACGCCAGAAAAATAACTCTTGCATAGCGCTCTCATAACAGAGCGTGTACTCTGACTTCAAGAAAAATGACAGGTCACTGTTTCATGGTAAATGCCCGCAGAAAAATTGTTGCCAGCATCAACATGAGTGTCTATGAAATAGCTACTTCTCAATGAGTTCAATACCTTCTATATATAAAGGGCGGACACGACCACCCCCTATCCTGCGCGCCACGTCGCCCGTTTTCCGCCTGCCGTCCGATCGACGGAACGGACGGCCCAGATGCGGCCACATCACCCTCCAAAACGCGCAACACTGTAGGTGGAACAGTTACCAACCATCCACCAACCAGCACGTGACACGTCGCCCGGTTACCACCGGTTCCATCCGGTGACCGCGTCTTTTTACAAAAAAGAACCTCTCAATTCCACAAATTACTCCGCAGCCCGCACTTCCTCAATGCGATGGACCTATTTGTAATTACATGAAACTCTAGGGATCTCGATGCAAAAAACGTCCGCAGACCTCCCCTCCTCCTTCTCTCTCCCCCGCGACTCCGGAGATCGCCGCCGCCACCGACGCACGGCGCCGCCGTTATGCTCCGTTCCTGATGAAATAGATAACACCACAGCCTCCGCCTCAACCTCCTCTACCTCCCCGTCGATCTACGCTTGCTGGGGTGGCCCCAATCGTCGGAATCGACTCACTCTTCCCCAACTCCGGCCGCCGCGGTTCGAGGACATTTCCGACGCCGTCAGACCTTCCCCGACCTCGCCGTCCTCTCCATCGAGTTCCTGGTCAGCTCATGATGCTGCAGCACCTGTCTGTTCGAATTATTGCGTCCCGTAGCGTCATCGGGCCGTTGCTCGCCGCCGGCCGATGCTCCAGCCAGTGCTCCGGCGACCATTTGGTCCCGCGCACCGCCTGTCCGGCTTCCCCGCGTCGTTATCTCACGGAAACATGCAATTCCAGCCTCCCGCGCACCCTGGAGCCAGCAGAAGGAGCTCACCGGAGTTCGGCACGGGCTCACCGGAGTTCGCCAGGGCCGCCGCTGCCGATGTCTGTCACTGACAAATGGGCCCCACAGACCAGCGTTTTATTCTTTACCGCATCGTGGGTCCCTCTGTCAGGTTTTTAAAAATTTCAGAATAATACAGAAAATTGTAAAATTCATAACTTTTAATTCGTAATTCATAAAAATACAAATAATATACCAAAATTTGCACAAAAAAGAAATCTTTACATCTAACACATCTCCATGCATACTTAAACACCTTAAAAAAATAAAAAATATTAACTATGTATCTTATGGAAAAAAAATTAAATTGCTGAATATTCGGACATACTCGAAATAACAAATTATAATTCAGTATAAGTATATTCTTCCATGATTTTCTGAATGAAGTATTCGAGTCTTTCCCAAATATATTTTACGTTGAATCTGTAAAAATTATTTCGATTTAAACTTAATCAAAACAAAAAATTCTCACAAGGACACGACGACATTTCTTCTTTTAACGACAGTTTAATCATTACATTTTCACGCTGACGAACAAAGCTAACAACCACATGGACACGGCGTCAAACTACAAACATATTTGAAAAATTAAATTTGCTAAAAAAATGCAGATGCTGCAGATAACAAATTACAACGAATTTTAACATTTTAAATCACAACGTCCACAATGGGCTTTACTGGATGGTTGAATATAAGAACTGCTTTTATTTAATTTCGAGGATTATTTTTTAATGTTCTACAAAATATAAGAGAAATGTGAAATATTCTGAGTACTGTTCAAGCAAAAGCAAAAGATAAAAAGGAAAGTACTGTTTAGACAATGTTCCAATTCCTTAAACAAATGATAATGGAGTCATTTTTTTTAAATACTCCAAACATTTCACAACTCTCTTAATAATATAAATGTACAATTTCTCAAATAATTAACTATTTGACACTGTTCACTCCATTCAACTATTTTAAGACACTTTCCCACTGTATGATTATTCTTATTTTCCTAACTTCCTGTTGTATTACCTCACATAGAATGTAGCCAACACCCTTATACAATTGCCGCTTATGAGCTAGACGAGTTGAAACCAAAGGCCAAAAAATAGAAAAAAATGATAATAGTAAAGTGTTCATAATGCCAATTTCCTCGACGATATCATATTTGAAATGTACCTCCTTGCCTCGCAATTATTCGGCTTATAAGATAGGAGAGGAAGATTCAAGTGTAACATATTTTCCCAAATTAAATAGTATATTACTAATTGTAAAACAATTTTGTGAATTAATTTGTAAACATTATCTAGACACACTTAAGTATGAAATCTTTGACGTCTGCAAATTTCAGTTTAATAGCCTTTTATTTGAGATTTCCCTTATATAAAGATGACAAAGAATTGTCTCTTTCTTACAACCTCTTTTCAAACACCACTCTTCATATAATTACACCATCCACATAGATTTACAGACCAACCCGTCGCCAAGTTAACATGATCAACACACAGGGCGCGGCATTGCCGCGCCAGGTTGCCTAGTAGAGATATATGAGGTAACATGACATCACCCTTATTTCGAACATCTCTACCGTCAATTAAAAAAAAAACTCAATCCCAAACATTAGCTTAGTTTTTTTGTGAGATAAACATTAGCTTAGTTTTTTTGAGATAAACATTAGCTTAGTTGATAAGGGAAAAATAAGCCAAGTCCCTGGAAATACCATAGTTACGATTTTTAATAATATTTCTAGTGAAAGCCCGTACCAGGTGACCCATGCAGAATTCCAGACAACCAGTTATTGCCTAAGATTTACCTTTAGGACATAACAGAGAAGTAAATGGTCTCGAGCTAGCATGACCACCAAATTAAAGCCATATCAAGATTTTTCTAAATCTGTCTCTTATTTTATTAGAGAATAATTTCCATGTACCTGATTATTGGAAGATTTTTTTTAACGATCATGTTGAACATCTAATTTAGGCAGACATGCACATAGTCAAAACATCAGGTCTGCTTTTTTTTTTTTTTTTGAGAATACCACTTCTTTATTCAGTTAATGTTTTGCTGCCTACACACACCCTCAGGTGGATCATAAAACCATACATGCCTCCCTAGCTCAAGGTATAAAGAGTTCCTAGCTAGGTGATGGGCATCAACATTCGACCTTCTTCCTTCATGCGCAAATTGCACCTCTTGAAAGTCGCCCACTCTGGCCTTTATTTCACGGACGATATGACCATATGGTCCCATGCCTTCTTCTTCCAAACATCTGGCCACATTGGAGCAGTCCGTGGCGAGTTTGAACCGACGAAGGAGGATGTCAGCCGCCAGAGCCATGCCTTCCCTGCACGCCATAGCTTCCATCGTTTCGGGATCGGTCATCCCATGAAAAACCACCGAGGAAGCTCCCAGAAAAACTCCTGTCTCTCCTCGGGCCACTGCAGCAACCGCAGCGCGAGCGCTGTTCTTCGATAGTGCATCAATATTCACCTTGTCCAGCCCCACTGGCGGAGGGATCCACCTAGGTGCCAAGGTCGCGGCCACTGGAGCTCGGCCGACCACCCGTTGCTTCTCACCAAGCTCCAGGTCCTGTAAGAATCGCTCCACGAAATGAAACGTAGATAACGGTGGCTGGTAACCCTTCGTGGATAATTTTCCGACGTCCATGCCACAAAGCCCACATGGTGACAAATATCCTGGTCACCTCCACATGCGTTGTTGCGTCGATCACTGCTGTGATCCACGCCTTGGCACTCGGCTCCTGAAGGTTCATTACCAGGTCATTGATCTCTGCCGGCGCAAGAGCCCAGACGCTCCTCGCCATGTGGCACTCAACAAGCGAATGCCGCCATGAGTCTTGCTCCCCGCAGACAACACACGAGTTCTGCTCCGCCATGTGCCGATGATGAAATACATCACCTGTTGGCAAAGACTGATGGCCAGGCGCCATAGAAAAACTCGAGTTTTTGATGGAACTGTCGTTTTCCACAGCTTACTCCAGTTCTTCTCCTCCCTCTTATAGTCTGACGAGGTTGCAGTCTCGTCTAGCCACGCCGTACGCGTGACCTTAGTCTGGATCAACATGCGGTATGCAGACCTCACAGAGAAGAGTCCTCTTCTATCATAATGCCATGCCCAATAATCCTCTTGCCTCCAGTTACTCAATGGAATATTTTGTATGATTTCCCTATCCATAGGCAAGAAAGTCGCATGCAACTTCGCCGTGTCCCATTCCATATTGACAGTGTCCATCAGTTCACTGACATTTTGAGGCGGCTCGTCGAGGACACATGCAATCGGTCGGAGAAACCCATCCCTTGGTAGCCAGTTGGTGTTCCAGATGTGAGTTCCTTCGCCGGTACCAATTCGCTTGATCAACCCCTGCTTGAGCACATCACGACCCTCAACAATCGATCTCCACACACGAGACGGAGAGGTGCCCAATTCCACATCCAGAAACTCCTCATTCGGAAAGTACACTGCTTTTAAAATCCGTGCACTCAAAGAACTTGGATCCTGTAATATTCTCCATGCTTGCCGGGCTAGGAGTGCCAGGTTAAACAATTCGATATCCCGAAACCCTAATCCACCAAGGTGTTTTGGCTTCGTCATTTCCTCCCAAGCAACCCAACAAGTGCGTCGTTTACCTTCCTTACTCCCCCACCAGAAATTCCGAAGCAGGCTATTTATGTGATGACATAGCCCCCTCGGCAACTTGAAACACGACATGGAGTAAGTTGGTATGGCATGTGCCACTGATTTGATAAGAACTTCCTTCCCTGCTGCGGATAAGAGTATTTCGATCCATCCTTGGACTCTTTTCCACACACGGTCCTTTAAATATTTGAACGCTCCATTAACTGAAGTGTCCACGTCAGAAGGCATTCCTAAATATTTCTCGCTCAACGAGACATTGTGAACATCAAGAATATCCATGATCTCTTGTCTCACACTCTCCTGGCATCCTTTTGCAAAGTGTATGGATGACTTGTCCATATTGATGCGCTGGCCAGATGCATTACAGTAAATCTGTAAGACTTCATTTACCTCCTGTGCACTCTCTCTATCCGCCCTAAAGAACAACAGGCTGTCATCTGCGAAGAGTAAATGGCTAACCATCGGAGCTGATGGTGCCACCTTAATTCCACTTAAGCTTGATGACTGAATTCTTGATTTTAACAGGCACGAAAGGCCCTCTGCTGCCAACAGGAAAAGATAGGGAGAGATAGGATCACCCTGACGAATACCTCTCGATGGTGTAAAACCTTCAAGATTTCCTCCATTGAAGAGAACTGAGAAAGAGACAGTCGTGACTAGCCTCATCACCATCTCCACCCATAAACGATGAAAGCCCAACCGAAGCATGATAGCTCGGAGATAATCCCATTCCACTCGGTCATATGCTTTCCTCATATCTAGCACAAAAAGCAGATTACGTATGATGTGGGCCTTCTTGGAGAGAATAGACGTTCCAGCGGTCCGCATCGTTACACAGTAGTGCGCTCGCCCAGGTGCGGCCTGTGACGGGCTGCGGCCCGAGAACCCTTCTTTTCCTTTTCGTTTTCATTTTTTTCTGTGTTTTCTTTCGTACACTTTTTATTTTATCTTTATTTGACTTTTATCTTTTATTAATTCCGTTAATACATGAATATTTTTTATAGCTCTTGATCATTTTTTGGAACCCATGAAAAAAATTAAGGACAAAACCACACATATGAATGAGTCGGAAATGAGCCGGCCCAGTAACTGTTCGCCGCGAGCGAGTGCCTCCTAGCGCTCGCTGGGAGCGATACATAGGACCCCTCAAGGAAAATAAACGTATCAAGTCGGGTGGGCCAGTCGCTAGGAGCGATAAGTAACTTTAGCATTTCTCCCCATAATTCATCGGTAAAAGTTAATGTTGATGGAGGATTTGCTGGTAATAAAGAGTTTTGTTCAGTAGCAGCAATATGCAGAGATGCAGAGGGTAATTACCTAGGTGCTTCTCCACTGGTTTTCCAGGGGATAACAGATCCTGGTACGGCTGAAGCTTTGGCGTGCCGCGACGGATTGTATTTGGCGGATGATTTGTTGATTACGAGAGTTCATGTTGCCTCAGATTGCAAAGAAGTGGTGGATGATATATCTAATTCCACATTGGGAAGGTATGTTCGATTATTAAAGAAATACAGAGAAGAGCAAGGGCTTTTAATTACTGCTGTTTTTTTCCATGAGAGTAGGAGCTCAAATTTTGAAGCGCATGATCTCGCTAAATGTGCCCTCTCTATAGGAGTGGGACGACATGTGTGGTTAGGTACTCCTTATGATCGAAATATGTACCTATGAACATTTGTGTTGATCAATAAAGTGTGAGATTTCCCTAAAAAAAAGCACACGGTCAGCTCCCTAAGAAAAAGAAAAAAATCTCGCGCCATTATTGGAGTTGCAAGCATAAGATTGCATTCCTGAAAATTTGATCGTTTCGATTCGTACAAGATTTTTTTTAAATAATTTTTTTTATAAATTTATTCGGAAACTAGCACGCGTTTTCAGAAAATTTGAAAACTAGCGCGGCCTCGTCACGGCCCGTGCCGAAACCGTGGACTTTCAGCACCGGCGAAGACGAAAGCTTGGTTTCGGCACGGCCGCAGCCGAAAGTAGCCTGTCGTCACGGCCCATGACGACCTGCATGCCCGCAGGCGCGTCGGCAGGCGTGGCCCACCTGTTTCGGCACGGGCGCGGCCGAAACCAGGGAGATAACGACGCTACGCCCGGCTCGGCCTTCTTTCTTCTTCCTTCGCTCGAGCAGCTCCTTCTCCTCTTCTGTTCTTCCGTTTCCAGCAAAAATAGCACCGAATCTTATCCCCAAAAAATCCCCACAAGCCCACATATTGAAGAAATAGAGTAGAGGAGGGTTTGGGCTTCCCCGATCTATTGATGGGATAGCTGTTCGTGGAGGCGTTTGGGGGATTGGAGGTGGAGCAATGGTGGTCAACAATAGGTGGTGTGTGCCGGTGTTGGGGAAGCTAGAGGCATGGTGCAGCGGCGGTGGTGCTAGATTGAAGCCGGACAGCGGGAGCTACGCACGCGTCAACAGTTGTCAGACCCAGGTCGCGAACTTAGGCAAAGGGGTCATACCGAGTGGGCCACACAAAGTGTACGATGCTGGTTTACCAAGCCAGGCCGAGAACCTCTCGACAGGCCGGCTCGGAATGGATCATCGGCCGACACGTACACCCGATCCCACTGTCACGTATGCAATCCACGATGCATAAGAAAGATACCAAGGTCTGGCCAACTCGTGTACTACACACATACGCGCGTCGTACACGAGTTGGATGAAACAATCGTTATCACAATAGAATAATACGACACAAAGAAAGGAAATAAAATATAGCCAAAAGCTCATAGAGCAAATATATGTCGAATACAGTCATCCAGAGGACACATGTCCCAACATTACATCAATGTCATCGCAAGCGGAAGCAAACATGGTCTGAGTACAGACAATTCCCAAATGGGCCTAAGAGGCCAGGCATAAAAGGAACCCAATCCACGAAGTCCACAGGGTCCACCCTGGAACGCTAACTACTCGTCATTGGCGTCGTCATACTCAACGAAATAACCTCCCTAGGGATCCTCCTGAAAGTCCTCAACTGTACAAAAGAGTACAGCCCAAAGATGGGTTAGGCACAACCTCCTGGCAAGCAATGCTCAAAAGATACCAACACAAAGACTACCAAAATTACGGGAAGGTGGACTGAGCGGCAGCAGCAACACTAAACAACCTATAGAGACGCTCTACAACTTCCGTCTATTGGAGAGGGATAAGAGAGCGCATCGGAACCAACTAGCTTCTACCACCAAACATTACACTTCCCAGATTCACCCCCTCAACCAAGTATGAGGAAGCAATCGAGGGAAACTCACACAGTAGTCAAATTTTAATTACATATTGTTGTGAAAGTAAGTCTAACTTACTAGTCATATTAATTAGAATCATTTAGGTGTGAGTTATGTATGATCTTGTTAGCCAGCATCCGATCCAAGTTGTCCATAACCGCGGACTCGGCTTCTCGAAAAGATTTAACCCTGTAGGGATGCACCATGGTTAACCCATACACGTTTGGGCAACCCAGATAAAAGGTAGGGCTACTCAACACAACTCTATTCCTTCACTACAGCAAGTCCAGGGTGCCACCCATCTGAGTTGTTACCCGCGTCCAGAGTCCGGCCGATACCTCCATAGCGGACTCAATCGTTTGCGTCTACGCACTAGGCGGAACAGACCACAGTAGGAAAGTCCGCTTCGCGTCGCACCGCACCTCTATGCACCCCCATATCATAGAACCTCTCATAACTGTCAAGTATCATGCGTATGCGTATGATCGAATGGAAAGCCCGAACTAGGTTGTGGCGCCTGGACAAGCTGAAGTTCCGGTCAGAGTCGAGGGGGTTCCATAGGACCACCCACGAGTGGGAAGTGCGCTCGTACTTGGATAGGAGGACAAGAACTGAGTTCCTAGTGCGACACTCAGCAGAACAAAACACCAACGCATTGGCCTTCCACCGGGGGCCTTATCATTTAGTTTCAACCCACAAACATTAACATCATTTTAAGTAAGGATGAGCCAACCTACCATACTAAACATGTGAGGCAAAAGATAAACAGACTCGCAACCACAAATCTAAGCATGCAGCTACGACTCGCAAAGGCCAACTGTAAACAAACAACAGGGTGATAGGAGGTGGGGTAAGGCAATATATGTCTGCAAGGTAACATGTATAGGATCGCATACAAGCAACGTAACATAAGGATAGCATAGATCAACGGCAGGAATGGAAGACAATGTAATGGTAGCAAGTGAGCAAAGCTTGCCTGGACGCTCGGTATCCTGGTACTGAGCAGTCTCCTCAGAAACAAAAGAGCACTCCGCAGTCACGTCGTCGTCTACCGGGAGCAATCAAACAAACATAGGAGATAGAACACAATCAATACAAGAACTAAAAATGCGCAAGCATGGGATGATGCAGGACAATTTAATCTTCATATTAATTCCAAATTTGCATGCAAGATCAATTTAAATGGAGTCCTTGCTATTTAAAAGCAATTAGGTATAGAACCCCATAAGTACTTAATTAATTACAAGGTGATTTCAATTAATCCGAAAATTAAAGTTATTTAAATATGCATGCATATGCAATGAGCATGTAGGTTGCATTTTTAGTTTCAGTTTGATATATTATTTGCGAAATTTGGAGTTGTACTTCAAGAGTTATGATTTTTACAAGTTTGAATAATTAATTTAGAACATTTAAATATTTGTCACATTTTAAATTAATTCAAAACCAGAAACAAAGTTGGAATTTGAATTGGTGACATTTTTCTGATATGAAAACATATTTGAATTATTTAATTTGGAGTTATAATTTAAAAGTTATAAAAGTTTGAAACATAGGGGTGTTCCTGCAAGATTTCAGGGACCTATCTATGATGAACAGAAAGTTGTGTGGGTCGTTGGTGCAAAACAGAAAAGCCAGGGGGCTGGGTGCAAGATTTCCAGATCCAGATCTGGATCTGGGGTTTTCTCACCGAGGCAGGAGCTAGCCCGAGACGCTGCCATGCGGGCCCCGTGCCACGCTGGCGCTGCCTAGGCAGGTGATGTCCGCGCTGGCCGCCACGGTCGTTGACCGGTGGGGCCCATCTGTCAGCACGGGAAAAAAATGAAAAAGGGTGGCCTTTTGCAGCTGCGGGGTGTCGAACCCGCGACGCGCGCGAGTGGAGCGGTGGTGCTAGCCACTGGGCTAGGCTCGTGTGTGTGATAGGATTATTAGTTTTGAAGTGTTGTGTGGTGCTTTAACTGACGAAACTGAAGAAATGTGCAGGCTAGTGCAGTGTCACGTCGGCGGTGAGGCGGGACGGCGACGAGCACGGTTCGGTGGCGCTCGGGTTGCGTGGGTGTGTGCAAACGAGTGCGGGGAGGTGGCCGAGGCCGTGCGCGTGCTTAGGAAGAAGGAGACGTGCCCTGGGGCTCGCGTCCTTGCTCGACATGGCTGCGGCCATGCCGATGCCGAGGCCGGCATCGCGCGGAGCGTCGCATACAGGAAGCAAGCGAAGGGGAAAAGGGGAGATTTGGTGGCGGCGGCTCGCCCCAGGCTTGCTGGCGAACGGAGGAGGCTTGGGGTCGACGGAGATGATGGGAGGTAGTGGAAGAAGAGGAAGAAGCACGGCGACCGGCGTCGGGGACGTCGAGGTCGTCACGGCGCTCCACGGCTTCCCGGGTCCGGCTCCAGTGAAGAAGATCTTGCGGTCCTCACGGCGAAGCAGATGGCGAGGTAGACGGGCAGTAGGTGGACTAACTACGCCGGAATCGAGCTCGGGCTCGCTTCGGCCATTTTAGGGTTGCGAGAGAGAAGAGAGAAGAGAGCTCGGGCTCGAGGAGGAGAGAGAGATGGTAGAGCAGGGCGGCGTGGGGCGTGCTCCTCTTAACGCAGCACGGGCGCGGCAGGGCGTCGTGGGGGGGGGGGGGGGGGGGGCCTCCCGCTCGTCCGGCATCGGCGCGGCCGTGTCGCGTGCGGGCGTGCTCCTCTGTCCGGAGGAAGGGGAACCAGAGGAGAAGGGTGCGCTGGGCTGGGCTACTTCGGCCAGTTTCCTTCTTTTATTTTTACTAGCAAAAGTGCCCGTGCGTTGCAACGGTTTTAAAATTAAAGACTCTACTACTGAATATAAGATTTTTCAACCTTTTCTGACCTGCGCGTATCTAGATACGTTTTAGTGTGTAAATTTATGTGCATCTTACACTTTATGAATATGCTCATGTGATTATGAATATGAAAAATGACTTATTATACTTTATACCACTTTAGTATCTTTTAGTTCAACTTAATTTTAATTGGATACACATGGTGGGTTTCAGTTTCACTTAGTGTTATTACCCATTCAATCATACCAACATTTCAATGTTATTTGTTTGCATCGTGGATAGCCAAAAGAACGAAACGTCATGCAGAAACTGTTGAGTTCATAACAAAATAACTTAATGTAGATTTGCTAACTTACATGCTAAGATCACTAAATAAATATTTTTACGAATTATATGAATAAAAATGTCTCATAATTGTTCAGCTATTCTCAACGCTGGTATTCCTCTCCCGCGCAATCCCCACACCATGATTCTGGTACAGTTATAACTGTTTCTTCTTCAAATTTTGAAGATTCGTAGTGTTTCGACAGCCAAAGATTTAACATCAAATTAACCTTCACCGAATTAACATCAAGCACTTTGCATCTAAGCTTCTAAGCTAGCAGCAAGAGGCGCATGTACAAGCGAGCTAGCGAACAGTTGGTTGATCGATCAGCGGACATGCACGTATTGGCTAGCTTTAGGTAGCTTGACGGCGTGTCGTGCGTGTTGTGATTTGTTTATTTCTGGCTAGTACAACTTTTGATTAGCAAACAGGACTCCTAATTCCTACTCTCGTCCTTCCGTTACCGGCTCAGTGAGAAGGAGAAACGGAACGGGGACGCAAGCTTTTCTCTCTGTCTCCGAGGTGGCGTGGAAGTGTGGAGCAGGAGAGTACACTTTGGGCTCTGGCTGGAGCGTGCTGGCTGGTCAGAGGCGGACGTGGGCTTTTGTTTTTGTTGAGAGAGCAAGGTTCATGGGCTAGGCCGGCCAGAAATCGAGAGTGTGAGCGTGCAGCCCAAGGAGCTGGCTGGGCCAGGCAGCGGCAGCAATCGATGTTACCAAGCACGCGAAGACGGACGTCGGACGTGCTGGTTAAAAGAAAAAATCTAAACGGTATGTGACTTATGGGTGGCAGTGGTGGGTAAATATGTGGTTTGGTGGGAGGGTAAAATCGGCAAAAAAAAATGACGTACCACAAGAAACCTTAATGCTTTTATTATTATAATAGGTATAGATTTCGCACTGTTTTATTTTTTTCTGTTTCCTGTTTTAACTTGTAGAAACAAAAGGAGTAGAATTTTGAAATGAAACCTTTTGCAAATATTTTTATTTGTCCAAACATACTTTTGTTAAACCTCAAATGTATTAAAGAGCAACAATGTAACAACACAAAAATGTGGTTTTGTTTAATTATGTGAGCTACATAAATATTAAAAGAGATGAACCAAACATGATGATGGCATGATGATGCTAAAATATCAAATAACAAGCATAATATTTGGTTTACATTTTTGGGATGTTACAAACGCCCCCCTTGAAGGAATCGCGCCCCGAGATTCCTATGGAGAAATGAAAAGATCGGGATACTCGGAACGAAGATGGTCTTCGCGTTCCCAAGTTGCTTCTTTGTCGGAATGGTGAGACCATTGCACCTTGAAGAACTTGACGGTCTTGTTACGGGTGGAACGCTCGGCCTCATCAAGAATGCGAACAGGATGTTCTTCATAGGAGAGGTCTTCTCGAAGATCAATCGACTCGTGATCAACAGCACGGCCTGGATCCTTGAAACACTTCTTGAGTTGTGACACGTGAAAGACATCGTGCACCTTGGAGAGGTTGGGAGGAAGTTCCAGACGATAAGCAAGTTCTCCACGCCTTGAGAGAATGTTGAATGGACCAACATATCTCGGAGCAAGCTTGCCTTTGATACCAAAGCGTTGAGTGCCCCTCAAGGGAGTGACACAAAGGTAAGCTTGATCACCAGCTTTATAGACCATGTCCCTGTGCTTGCTATCATAATAGCTTTTCTGACGAGACTGGGCTATCTTCAGATTGTCACGAATGATGCGGACTTTTTCTTCGGCATCCTGGATGATGTCAGGGCCAAAGAGTTGTCGTTCACCGGCTCCAGACCAATTAATAGGAGTCCTGCATCTGCGACCATAGAGAGCTTCGAAAGGTGCCATTCCTAGACTTGCTTGGAAGCTGTTGTTGTAGGAGAACTCAGCATAAGGAAGGCAATCTTCCCATTTCATGCCAAAAGAGATGACACAAGCTCTGAGCATATCTTCCAGAATTTGATTGACCCTTTCAACCTGTCCACTTGTCTGTGGATGGTAAGCGGTGCTGAACAGAAGTGTGGTACCCAAGGCTTTCTGAAAGCTCTCCCAAAATTGAGAAGTGAAGATACTTCCACGATCTGAGCTTATTTCCAAGGGAACACCATGAAGAGAAACGATCTTTGTCATATAGAGTTCTGCCAACTGACTAGCAGTGATTGTCTCTTTGACTGGAAAGAAATGAGCGACTTTGGAGAGACGATCAATGACCACGAAGATTGCATCATTGCCTTTCTTGGACTTTGGAAACCCAGTAACGAAGTCCATTTCAATCTTGTCCCATTTCCACTCAGGAATTTGCAATGGTTGAAGAAGACCAGCTGATTTCCGATGTACTGCCGTAACACGCTGACAGACATCGCATTCAGAAACATAGCGAGCAATTTCACGCTTCATTCTGGTCCACCAATAGACTTGCTTCAGATCCTGGTACATCTTGGTGCTACCAGGGTGAATAGAAAGAGGAGTATCATGAGCTTCTTTGAGAATCATCTCTCTTAAGCTTTCAAGCTTGGGAACAACGATGCGGCCTTCAAAGAACAATGTGCCCTTGTCATCCACAGAGAAGTGATGACGTGAAACACACGTTCGTTGGGAGACCCCAAGAGGAAGGTATGATGTAGTCAGCAGCAAGTTTTCCCTCAGAAAGAAACCAAGGTTATCGAACCAGTAGGAGCAGCAACTCTTCAGAAGGTTGTCAACGGCACCAGAAAAATAGTGTTGTTGATGGGAGTCTGGACTGTTGACGTGGAATCTGCACACAACACAATCAAACTACTTTGCCCCAACGAAACAGTGAGGTTGTCAATCTCACTGGCTTGCTGAAAACAAAGGATTAAACGTATGGTGTGGAAAATGAGTATTAAATTGCAGAGAATGAAAAAGGAACAGTTTGCAGTTTGTGGTTGTTTAATCAGTGTAAAGAATGGACCGGAGTCCACAGTTCACTAGTGGTGTCTCTCCATAAAAGATAACTAACATGTTGGGTGAACAAATTACAGCTGGGCAATTGACGAATAGTGAGCGCATGACAATGCATATACATGACATGTTGACTACTATGATATTTAATTGGGCATTACGACATAATACATAGATCGTTATCCAACAGCATCTATGACTAATAATCCACCGCCGGGTTGTCATCGAGTTCCCCATTGGTATTAAGTTGCAAGCAACGGATAATTGCATTAAGTAAAGTGCGTAATGTAAACAAACACATATGTCCGTGGACATAGCATCGTTAGGTTATCCCTAGTGGCAACAGCACATCCACAACCTTAGAACTTTCTGTCACTGTCCCAGGTTAAACGGAGACATGAACCCACTATCTAGCATAAATAATCTCTCTTGGAGTTACAAGCATCTACTTGGCCAAAGCATCTACGAGTAACGGAAAGCATGCAAGATCTTAAATAACATATAAGATAGATTGATAATCAACTTGACATAATATTCAATATTCATCGGATCCCAGCAAACACAACATGTAGCATTACAATAATATGATCTTGATCATGTAGGGCAGCTCACAGATCTAAACATGATGGCACAAAGTGGAGAGACAACCATCTAGCTACTGCTATGGACCCGTAGTCCAAGGATGAACTACTCACGCATCACTCCGGAGGCAGGCATGGCGATGTAGAAGCCTCCGGTGACGATTCCCCTCTCCGGCAGGGTGCCGGGAAGAGGTTCTGAACCCTCCGAGCTAGGGTTGACGACGGCGGCGTCTCTGGAACTTTTCGTGGATATTTGCTCAGGTACTTAGGGTTTTCGCGTCGGGGGGAATAAGTAGGCGAAAGGGCGGCGGCTGCGGACCCCCGAGGGGCCCACACCACCCCAGGGCGCGGCAGAGGGGGGGACCGCGCCCTCGTGGCGTGTGGGGCCCTGGTGGCCCTCCTCTGCTGCTCCTTCGCTCCGTCAGGTGTGTTCTGGAAAAATAGGGACTCCGTGTAGTTTCGTCCAATTCCGAGAATATTTTCAGACTAGCTTTTCTGGAATACAAAAACAGCAGAAAACAGGAACTGGCACTTCGGCATCTTGTTAATAGGTTAGTCCAAAAAATATATAAAAGTGATATAAAGTAGATGCAAAACATGTAGCAATTGGTATAAAACAAGCATGGAACATCAAAAATTATAGATACGTTTGAGACGTATCAAGAAGCACTTGTACTTATCCTTGCCGATATTGGCCTTGATGTTTAAGACACCGTTATCGCGTCATTGTGCTGTTCGGATCTTGTCCTCAAGAGTTGGAGTGGCAATCAAGTTTGCAAGATAGCCATTAGGAACAAGTTGAAGATTCAGCTTCTGGAATTCTTCATGGAGTGGAGGCTGACTTTCCATGACCATGAGATTGTTGCAACAAGATTTGCGACTGAGGGCATCGGCCATTACATTAGCCTTGCCTGGAGTGTAAGAAATGGTGAGATCGAAGTCTGCGATTTTCTCAAGCCACCTTGTTTGCCTGAGGTTTAGATCTGGTTGAGTGAAGAGATACTTGAGGCTCTTGTGGTCGGTGAAGATCTCGCAGTTGTTGCCCAACAAGTATGGTCTCCAAATTTTGAGGGCATACACAATTGCTGCAAGTTCAAGGTCATGTGTAGGATAGTTGAGCTCATGCAAATGCAACTGGCGAGAAGCATAAGCAACGACATGAAGTTCTGCATGAGGACTGCTCCTAGTCCTTGTAGAGAAGCATCACAGAAGATTTGGAAAGGCTTGGAAGTGTCTGGGCCAACAAGAACAGGAGCTGAAATGAGTTTGGTTTTCAAGAGATTGAAACTCTCATCACATTGGGGAGTCCAAATGAACTTCTTATCCTTCTTGGTGAGTTCGGTGAGAGGCTTTGCGATTTTGGAGAAATTCTCGATAAAACGACGGCAATAGCTAGCCGCACCGAGAAAGCTTCGAACTTGTTTCACCGTTCTGGGAGGTTGCCATTCAACAATAGCTTTGACCTTTTTGGGATCTACAGCGATGCCCTTGTCGGAGATGATATGTCCAAGATAAGAGACTTCAGGAAGCCAGAATTCACATTTGGAGAATTTGGCATAGAGACGATGTTCGCGGAGCTTCATCAATATGAGACGTAGATGTTCTTCGTGTTCCTCATTGGACTTCGAGTAGATAAGAATATCATCGAGATAGACTACCATGAACTTGTCAAGGTATTCCATGAAAACGAAGTTCATAAGACGTGAGAAGGTCGCCGGAGCATTTGTGAGACCAAAGGACATGACGGTGTATTCATAGAGACCATAGCGAGTGATGAAAGTTGTCTTTGGAATGTCTTCTTTTCTGATCTTGATTTGGTGGTAACCTGATCTCAAATCCAACTTAGAGAAAACTTTGGCACCAGCAAGCTGATCAAAGAGATCATTGATGCGAGGGAGAGGATACTGTTCTTGATGGTTTTCGCGTTCAAAGGACGGTAATCGATAACCAGTCGCTTTGTTTTATCACTCTTGCCACGAATAGAGAAGGGCATCCCCAAGGAGAAGAACTGGCTGAATGTGGCCTTTCTTTTCCAACTCTTCGAGTTCCTTCTTCAGCAGGACCACGTCTGCAGGTCCCAACTTGTATGGACGTTTGGAGATAGGAGCGGTGCCTAGTTCTAGTTCGATCACGAACTCCACGGCTCTGTCAGGTGGCATACCTGGCAATTCTTCTGGAAAGACGTCAGGAAAAGCACGGACCACTGGTATAGTTTCAATTGCATCAAGCGGATCAACATTGAGAGCATAAAGCTGGATGGAAGTTGTTTGGTTTGGAGAATAGACTATCTGGCCATCAGGATGAGAAAGAGTTACAGACTTGGTGGCACAATCAATGTGAGCCCGGTTTGCCTTCAACCAATCCATGCCTAGAATGACGTCAATGTCGGAACTGCCGAGAATTATGAGAGAAGCAAGGAAGGAGCGACCATTGATTTCGATTTCATTGTCATGGCTTATTTTAGAAGTCGTCATTTCTACGCCGGGTGAGATGACCGTGAGGTTTTTCGATAAGGAATCGAGAGGTAGGTCATGCTTTTGTGCAAAAAAATTCGATACGAAGGAGTGTGACGCTCCTGTGTCAAACAAGACCTTAGCAGGTATAGAGTTTACTGGGAGTGTACCGAGAACGACGTCATTAGCCTGCTCAGCTTCTTCTGCGTTGACGTGGTTCACCCTCGCTGCTCGCGCTCCAGGCCTGTTATTGTTGTTGAAGGCCCGGGGCGGAGTCGGTGCCCGCACCATCGCCTGAGTTGAGGTAGGGCGAGGCGGTGGTGGAAGGAGTTGTTTCTCCGTGCACATGTTGGAGTAGTGACCTTGCTGGCCACACTTGAAGCAGGTGACATTGGGTCGACCGCCCATTGGCCTTGGCTGACCTCCGAAACCTCTTATTGCTAGAGCTGGGTTGGGTGGGCGGGGAACAAACCCTGGAGAGCTTGGCACGTACGTAGCTCGAGCTAGTGCACTGTTTGGCACCCAGATCCGCCGCTTTTGAGACGGTGTGGCGGTGTTGGAGGAGGAAGAGCTGTTTTCACGGGAGTGCTTGCGAGACTCCTCAAAGACCTTGCGTCCATTCTCCTCATTGAGAGCAGTGTTGACGAGGTCCTCAAAGTTGTCTGCCTTGATGAGGTTGAGCGCATACTTCAGTTCGGGTTGAAACCCCTGCGGAACCTTGCCATCTTCTTGGCTTCTGTGGACACTTCGTCCCCAGCGTAGCGCGCAAGGCGGTTGAACTCATTCTGGTACGAGAGCACATCCATCTTGCCTTGGGTCAGAGAACAGAACTCCTCACGCATCCTTTCCATGAGTCCATCTGGGATGTGATGACGCAGGAAGGCAGTCTTGAAGTCCTCCCAAGTGGTTACCACCCCAGGAGCTCTCATTGCCTTGAAGTTTTCCCACCACGTGGCAGACTTGCCCCGTAGGAGGTAGGCGACATATGGAACTCTGTCATCAGCATCCACATGAGCGATATCGAGGGTCATGACCATCTCGCGAATCCAGTCGTCCGCATCAAGTGGCTCCTTGGAAGAAGCAAAGGTCCTTGGCCCTAGACTGAGGAAATCCTTTATGCTCACTCGTGCATCTCCGTCATTGCGGTTGCCTTGGTTGTTCTGAGTGGCTTGTTGTTGCGCCATTTGAGCCAGAACCTGGGTCATCTGCCCTAGCAGTTCCGCAATGGGAGGCGGGTTGGGTGGGTTGGAATCATCCCTCCGGTTGTTGTTTCTGGTGTTCGTCATCTCCCTGGAGACAGTTGCACGTTAAAACGACAACAGGAGAGATGACAATAGCCATGATAGAACGAAAACAGAAAACACGTCTTGTGCACAAGATAACTCAGATAGAAGGATAACACAGACGATACATAGTTAACTATCAGTACACCATCAAGGTTCCAGTACATCAAGGATAGTACTACAAGATAGATAGGATGGCATCAAGTCTAATATTCCACGCCTCACGCAGGAAGGTGGAATATAATCTACAGATGTTTAGAACGTTGGTTAGTCGCCGGAAGAAAGGATTGTCAAGAATTGCAAAAAGATTGCAAAAGATTGGAAAAGATTGGAGCGGAACAACGAATAGAGAGACGATTCAACAAGGATGCTTGAAACGATGACTGATTGAAGCAAGGAAAACAAAGACTTTTGAAGCAACAAGTCGAAATATAACGTAACACTGCACCTATGGTACTATGGTAACCCCGAACACGTGATATCCTAGTTTGAAGTTTAGGTGAGAAGAAGAAAACATCGTGTCACTTCCTTACCAGAAAAACAGGGAGGGTGGGTGGGGAAAGGAATAAAGAGAACAGAATTCCTACTCTCACATTTAGTTTTTCCCTATATAGCTACAAAATAGTTTCTAGACTCAACCAACAACCAGTAAAAGGGTTCCTAAGGGCGTTCGGCTCTGATACCAACTGTCAGACCCAGGTCGCGAACTTAGGCAAAGGGGTCATACCGAGTGGGCCACACAAAGTGTACGATGCTGGTTTACTAAGCCAGGCCGAGAACCTCTCGACAGGCCGGCTCGAAATGGATCATCGGCCGACACGTACACCAGATCCCACTGTCACGTATGCAATCCACGATGCATAAGAAAGATACCAAGGTCTGGCCAACTCGTGTACTACACACATACGCGCGTCGTACACGAGTTGGATGAAACAATCGTTATCACAACAGAATAATACACACAAAGAAAGGAAATAAAATATAGCCAAAAGCTCATAGAGCAAATATATGTCAAATACAGTCATCCAGAGGACACATGTCCCAACATTACATCAATGTCATCGCAAGCGGAAGCAAACATGGTCTGAGTACAGACAATTCCCAAATGGGCCTAAGAGGCCAGGCATAAAAGGAACCCAATCCACGAAGTCCACAGGGTCCACCCTGGAACGCTAACTACTCGTCATTGGCGTCGTCATACTCAACGAAATAACCTCCCTGGGGATCCTCCTGAAAGTCCTCAACTGTACAAAAGAGTACAGCCAAAGATGGGTCAGGCACAACCGCCTGGCAAGCAATGCTCAAAAGATACCAACACAAAGACTACCAAAATTACGGGAAGGTGGACTGAGCGGCAGCAGCAACACTAAACAACCTATAGAGACACTCTACAACTTCCGACTATTGGAGAGGGATAAGAGAGCGCATCGGAACCAACTAGCTTCTACCACCAAACATTACACTTCCCAGATTCACCCCCTCAACCAAGTATGAGGAAGCAATCGAGGGAAACTCACACAGTAGTCAAATTTTAATTACATATTGTTGTGAAAGTAAGTCTAACTTACTAGTCATATTAATTAGAATCATTTAGGTGTGAGTTATGTATGATCTTGTTAGCCAGCATCCGATCCAAGTTGTCCATAACCGCGGACTCGGCTTCTCGAAAAGATTTAACCCTGCAGGGATGCACCATGGTTAACCCATACACGTTTGGGCAACCCAGATAAAAGGTAGGGCTACTCAACACAACTCTATTCCTTCACTACAGCAAGTCCAGGGTGCCACCCATCTGAGTTGTTACCCGCATCCAGAGTCCGGCCGATACCTCCATAGCGGACTCAATCGTTTGCGTCTACGCACTAGGCGGAACAGACCACAGTAGGAAAGTCCGTTTCGCGTCGCACCGCACCTATATGCACCCCCATATCATAGAACCTCTCATAACTGTCAAGTATCATGCGTATGCGTATGATCGAATGGAAAGCCCAAACTAGGTTGTGGCGCCTGGACAAGCTGAAGTTCCGGTCAGAGTCGAGGGGGGTTCCATAGGACCACCCACGAGTGGGAAGTGCGCTCGTACTTGGATAGGAGGACAAGAACTGAGTTCCTAGTGCGACACTCAGCAGAACAAAACACCAACGCATTGGCCTTCCACCGGGGGCCTTATCATTTAGTTTCAACCCACAAACATTAACAACATTTTAAGTAAGGATGAGCCAACCTACCATACTAAACATGTGAGGCAAAAGATAAACAGACTCGCAACCACAAATCTAAGCATGCAGACGACTCGCAAAGGCCAACTGTAAACATACAACAGGGTGATAGGAGGTGGGGTAAGGCAATATATGTCTGCAAGGTAACATGTATAGGATCGCATACAAGCAACATAACATAAGGATAGCATAGATCAACGGCAGGAATGGAAGACAATGTAATGGTAGCAAGTGAGCAAAGCTTGCCTGGACGCTCGGTATCCTGGTACTGAGCAGTCTCCTCAGAAACAAAAGAGCACTCCGCAGTCACGTCGTCGTCTACCGGGAGCAATCAAACAAACATAGGAGATAGAACACAATCAATACAAGAACTAAAAATGCGCAAGCATGGGATGATGCATGACAATTTAATCTTCATATTAATTCCAAATTTGCATGCAATATCAATTTAAATGGAGTCCTTGCTATTTAAAAGCAATTAGGTATAGAACCCCATAAGTACTTAATTAATTACAAGGTGATTTCAATTAATCCGAAAATTAAAGTTATTTAAATATGCATGCATATGTAATGAGCATGTAGGTTGCATTTTTAGTTTCAGTTTGATATATTATTTGCGAAATTTGGAGTTGTACTTCAAGAGTTATGATTTTTACAAGTTTGAATAATTAATTTAGAACATTTAAATATTTGTCACATTTTAAATTAATTCAAAACCAGAAAAAAGTTGGAATTTGAATTGGTGACATTTTTCTGATATGAAAACATATTTGAATTATTTAATTTGGAGTTATAATTTAAAAGTTATAAAAGTTTGAAACATAGGGGTGTTCCTGCAAGATTTCAGGGACCTATCTATGATGAACAGAAAGTTGTGCGGGGTCGTTGGTGCAAAACAGAAAAGCCAGGGGGCAGGGTGCAAGATTTCCAGATCCAGATCTGGGGTTTTTTCACCGAGGCAGGAGCTAGCCCGAGACGCTGCCATGCGGGCCCCGTGCCACGCTGGCGCTGCCTAGGCAGTGATGTCCGCGCTGGCCGCCACGGTCGCTGACCGGTGGGGCCAGCTGTCAGCACGGTAAAAAATGAAAAAGGGTGGCCTTTTGCGGCTGCGGGGTGTCGAACCCGCGACGCGCGCGAGTGGAGCGGTGGTGCTAGCCACTGGGCTGGGCTCGTGTGTGTGATAGGATTATTACTTTTGAAGTGTTGTGTGGTGCTTTAACTGACGAAACTGAAGAAATGTGCAGGCTAGTGCAGTGTCGCGTCGGCGGCGAGGCGGGACGGCGACGAGCACGGTTCGGTGGCGCTCGGGTTGCGTGGGTGTGTGCAAACGAGTGCGGGGAGGTGGCCGAGGCCGTGCGCGTGCTTAGGAAGAAGGAGACGTGCCCTGGGGCTCGCGTCTTGCTCGACATGGCTGCGGCCATGCCGATGCCGAGGCCGGCATCGCGCGGACCGTCGCATACAGGAAGCAAGCGAAGGGGAAAAGGGGAGATTTGGTGGAGGCGGCTCACCCCGGGCTTGCTGGCGAACGGAGGAGGCTTGGGGTCGACGGAGACGACGGGAGGTAGTGGAAGAAGAGGAAGAAGCACGGCGACCGGCGTCGGGGACGTCGAGGTCGTCACGGCGCTCCACGGCTTCCCGGGTCCGGATCCAGTGAAGAAGATATTGCGGTCCTCACGGCGAAGCAGATGGCGAGGTAACGGGCAGTAGGTGGACTAACTACGCCGGAATCGAGCTCGGGCTCGCTTCGGCCATTTTAGGGTTGCGAGAGAGAAGAGAGAAGAGAGCTCGGGCTCGAGGGGGAGAGAGAGATGTAGAGCAGGGCGGCGTGGGGCGTGCTCCTCTTAACGCAGCACGGGCGCGGCAGGGCGTCGTGGGGGGGCCTCCCGCTCGTCCGGCATCGGCGCGGCCGTGTCGCGTGCGGGCGTGCTCCTCTGTCCAGAGGAAGGGGAACCAGAGGAGAAGGGTGCGCTGGGCTGGGCCCTGGTGGGCTGGGCTACTTCGGCCAGTTTCCTTCTTTTATTTTTATTTCGCACTGTTTTATTTTTTTCTGTTTCCTGTTTTAACTTGTAGAAACAAAAGGAGTAGAATTTTGAAATGAAACCTTTTGCAAATATTTTTATTTGTCCAAACATACTTTTGTTAAACCTCAAATGTATTAAAGAGCAACAATGTAACAACACAAAAATGTGGTTTTATTTAATTATGTGAGCTACATAAATATTAAAAGAGATGAACCAAACATGATGATGGCATGATGATGCTAAAATATCAAATAACAATCATAATATTTGGTTTACATTTTTGGGATGTTACAACAGTAAACCCTAATCTCTAGATTTTTTAGGTTTAATGTTAATATAGTTTGTCGGTGGATGTGCCAGGATTAGTGTAGATATGTTGTCGGTTAGATGTATTGTATATTTTGATTAGTCTTTATTTTACCGGTGGTCTTCATATTTATTTTCGGTGGTCGTAATATTTAGATATATCCGCTGTGTAGTATTTGATGATGGAATAAATTTGTTTAGGTAATGGAAGTGGTCGATGTTGTTGTGCACTACGGTGCCGGTACAGTCTGTGCAACTGAGTCAGGGGTTGATCTTAGTGAATTTGAAAATGTGGAGATTCAGTTGAAGAGCCAGAGAAAGTGAAAATCAGCGTTGTCCAGTGGTATTTGACGGTGAATTTTGGGTATCCTAATTACTGGACTGTTAGGATTCAGTCGTTATGGACCAAATCCGGTCAAATATTCACTGGAGTTGTTGCCGCTTGATCGGACAAAGCAGTGGGTTTCTTGGCTAGCATCATGCAAACGCGAGGGACAAAACCAGAAGTCCTAGTGTCGTTTGTTCTGAAGCAGAATAATTTGGAAATAGGTGGCGGTGCTGTTGGAGAGAGTAGTCAAGCAACTAGTTCGCATTGTGCCCAAATGCCTGTTCATTATGAACCATCACCGTCAGCAGGACCTGCTCAAATTCCTGTTGACTATCAACCATCGCTGTCAGAAATTCCTGTTCATTATGAACCAGCACTGTCAGCAGGACCTGCCCAAATTGGGGAGGCTGATGCGGATGAGCATGAAGGAACAATGCATGCCGAGATATTGGAGGAAGACGAGGATGGCGTCGCAGAAGATCTTGATTCTGATGAAGGAGATTCTGATGATTCAGATGAAAATAATGGTGAAGATGTGCCTATTCCCAGTTACTGGAATCAGGACAAGTCTACCATCACGGCCGTGCCTGATGTCCATGATTCGTCCTGGGAGTACCACATGAATAACATTGAAATCGGGGCTCAGTACAACACGAAGCAGCAGTTAAGGGAAGCCGTGATTCAGTGGGCATTGTCCACGCAAAGGGTTTTCGCACTGACGTGTCAAAATAGACAATATTTGACAATGAGATGTATTGACATTGGTTGTCCTGCACGGGTGCATGGTCACTTGCCGAAGTATGACGTGGTGTGGGTGGTGACAGACGTCGTGCCACACACATGTGAAATTGATGGTTTACTGACGAATCACCCAAACCTAACGTCAACTCTCGTTGCACGTCTCTTGTTCAGTGAGATAGTGAACAAGAAAGACATGGAAGCGAAGCACATCATAAGAACAGTTCAGGCAAGATGGAAAGCCAAAATTAAGTATGGGAAGGCCTGGAGAGCTAAGCAGAGGGCTCTAGAGGAGAGGTTTGGGACTTTCTATGACTCTTATGATAATGTTATTCGTCTTGTTAGCACATTGAAGGAGAGGAATCCTGGCACATATGCTGTAGTCCAATTACAACAGTTTGAGGATATTCCTGAATATGGTGTATTTGGCCGATTGTTTTTCTCATTCGCTATATGCATCGAAGCTTTTACCCATTGTCGTCCAGTGCTCTGCGTGGACTGCACGTTTCTCACAGGCAAGTACAAGGGGCAGATCCTGACCGCAATAGGTGTGGATGGCAACAACCAGATCGTCCCGATTGCCTTTGCCTTCGTCGAGGGTGACAATTATGAGAGCTGGTTATGGTTCTTCACGCAATTGAAAATGACAGTTGTGAAGACTCGGCCAAATGTGTGCATCCTTCATGACAGGCATACTGGTTTGCTTAAGGCTATAAAGGCACTGCAGCAGCCCGCCCTGGATGAACCAACACCATGGACTGACATGCAGAGCTACTGGTGTATGCGCCATCTCGCCGCTAACTTTTACTCATGCTTTAAGAGTAAGCGGCTGATGAATTTGTTTAAAAGACTCTGTAATCAGAATCAGGAGAGGAAGTATCAGTTTCTGTGGGAAAGGCTGACTGAATTCACTCGGAACCAAGTGAAGGAAAGAAAAGATGCACATGCTCGAGCGTTAGCTACACAGGTTGCTGCGGCACAGGTTGCTGCGGCACAGGGTACTGCGGCACATACGACAGATTCAGAGCCTGTTGGGTTGTGTGACTTGCCTGGAATTGACCCTCCTGGTACGAAGAGAAAGAAGGGAACACGAATAAGAAATTTTTTTTGAAGAGTGGATAGAGAAGGAGCCTCCCGTGAAGTGGTCTCTGTTGCACGACCAATATGGAGCAAGGTACGCATCGTGACTACCAACCTAGCTGAGGTGTATAATTTTGTACTACCAACCTAGCTAATGTATGGCCCGGGGATGAGCCATTTCTGCTAGATGATTTCACGCATATCTGCGGACGTACAGATAGTCCACTCGACTTCGCTTAGTGCACACGTCCCAGCCTGATCAGTTGCCACCTCCTTCTGTTACGGACATGTACCCACTTGAGTCTATTGGGGAAGCAGATACTACGCGGTATGTACTTCACTAATATTGGTAAATGCATGTCTCAATAATCGAACCTAACATTTTGTTTTCCTACAACAGGCAGAGTTGATACAAGACATTCAGACGTTGCTGCCTTTGCCCCACTGCCGCAACAGGTGCCTTGGTTCAAGCGTCTGGAGGACAAGCTACGACGTGTGTACTCTGTTCTACTTGTGCCGGCGGTGCAGACGTTGCGCCCCACGGCCCAGCCCCGCGTCCCCCGCGCCCCGCACGCCACTCTCCAGTTATTCAGGATGCACAGGTATCACCCTCCCGTCACTCTACATGTCGACAGGACCCCCGACCACGTCTTACAGTAGTACAGAGTCCTCGCCCACGACCTACATACGAGCATGGTAGTTCGTCGCACCATAGATCCTTCCCAGTCCGGTCCATCACAGCCAGTTCTGTACGAGCAGCCAGATCCTACCCAGCCTGGTAGTTCGACGTGGCAGCCGCCACCTATGTACGGGCTCGGGATGCCGCCTTCGTACGGGTATGGTATGCCGCTGGTTACCAGTTCACGATGTCGCATGGTTACGGGATACATCCACCTCCACGTCCGTGTGGAACCCGTCTGCTATGCCGATGACTCAGATTCCGGTCCACCTCCGTAAGTAGTTTATAATACTCGCATTTATTTATCATGTTCACCAAGACGGACTACTGACGTAACATCTACATGTACAGGTGGGGGTGACGACTCTCCACACACGGAGCTGTATGACGACCCGATGTACCAGACTCCACCGCCGCCCCCGACGCAGGAGACCCAGACACAGGAGGAGGAGCCGTTGCAAGGCCGAGGATGCGTGACCATCGCGCTCCGACACGCTTGTCACCTTCCGGGCATTGACCGCGGAGACAGCCGCGGTCACGTGCTCACAGATATGAGTGATACTACTATCTATGAAACATATTTCTATCTATGTATGAGACAATTTCTATCTATGTACTACTATGTATGAGACATATTTCTATGATATGTACTACTATGTATGAGAC